>JAZAYU010000733.1:0-83820 GCA_038501625.1 Corbicula japonica | reverse complement strand
TAAGCCGGCCTTATTCTTACAAATTCAATCATTCACTTCTTAATAAAAAGTGAATTGTTATATACATTAAGCCAGCTTATTTTTACATAATTGAAGTAAATATGCTATTTGGAATGACCAGCGATAAGACAATTAAACATGTGAATACAAAAAGCCAGCTAATCACATCACATCTTTAAAAAAATATACTGTTAATTAAATACAATAAGCCAGCTTATTGTTACACACTTTACCATTCACTTCATAATGAAAAGTAAATTGGCAAATGCAATAAGCCGGCTTATCATTACATATAAACGATTCAATTAAAAACTTCTTAATAAAAGTGAATGGTTAAATACAATAAACTTGCTTATTGTTTCAAATTTAATCAAGCACTTCTTAATAAAAAGTGAATTGGACAAAGTGATAAGCCGGCTTATATTTTCTTGATTAAAGAAAACAAGCTTTTGAAACAAAGAGTAATTTCAAAATCAACAACGAAATAGAAAAAGCCAGCTTACAATCAATCATATTTTTAACCCTGTACTCCATGGATACAACTTTATTGCATGGGCAAACAGTGTAGATCCAGATCAGTCAGCTAATCGATGCCATCTTATCAAGATCAATGCTGCTTACCATAGATTATTTCTGACCAAGATGTGGCAAGTGCAGATCCAGATCAGACAGCATGTATGTGTTGACTGGCCTGGATCTACACTGGTTACACATGCATAAAAAGGTGTAAATATTCTCTTTAACAGTTCAATGAAAACAGCAGAGGTTACCTATCATAAGATAATGAAGTAAACCACCAGCTTATCATACAAGGAGTTCCACAAACATTTAAAATTAGCTGGCCTATCTCCAGAAACTAGAATAAAATTCTTGTCTATAAGCAGTTACATGAAAGTAAAACATTGCTAATAAGTTGATTAATAAACAGGCAATGACATGTAAAAACAAGAAAGGCTTATCTTATGGCACTGAAAGTAAACCACAAGGGCCTAGAATGCTATAGAGTTCCATGAATATAGTGCTGTTACATTTTTAATGGGTTCAATAAAGCACAAGTATGTAAAAAGTTAATAACACAATACATAAAGGAAAGGCCGCAAAAAGCAGTTTGATTCAACCCAATGTAAGTTTACGATTAAATATGCCAATTTAGAAAAAGCCACTAACTTGAACCAGTGTCCTGATATAATTTAAAATGGAAAAAAATAAAAAGCATAATGTAATTTGATCCCAATATAGGCAAGACATAAAAGTGGCTCAACCTAATTTAGCAAAACTTCAGAATAACCCTTTTCTCCGTATATACGCATTTAATTGTTAGTGCAACTAGTGTAGATCCAGATCAGTCAGCATATTTATGCCATCTGACAAGGATCTGCACTGTTCACTGTTTGGTCAGAAATAACCAAAAAGTTGTAAAAGAAAACAATGCAGATCCTGATCAGACAGATTTGGCAGATGATCTGGATCTACACTGTCTGAATTGGCAATGGCCTATATATGAAGGAAAGGGTTTAACACTAACCAATATCATCACATTATGTTTTGAAGCTGAAAAAAGCGATAAGCCATCTTATCACTACAATTATAAATTATAACTGTAACGAAAAGCGAAAATGATAAGAGGGCTGTATTTTAAATGGAAATACTTATAATTAATAAAACTTTAAGAGTTTGATTTTTGGTTTCCCAGCTTCTGTACAAAGCAACGTTAATTAATGTCTATGCCAAAGAAATTGTGTTGATAAATCCAGCTTAAGGCTCATCTTTGAAGAATCAAAACTGACATGCACATATGAATATAGCAAGAATAGTGATACCAATGGCAGCAAGGTAAAAACACATCATGCACTAATAACAAATAAACAGGAATTATTGAGCCAAAAAAGCATCAATCTGGCACATCCCAGCAGCTCCCATGT
This sequence comes from Corbicula japonica, assembly GCA_038501625.1. Classification (NCBI taxonomy): domain Eukaryota; kingdom Metazoa; phylum Mollusca; class Bivalvia; order Venerida; family Cyrenidae; genus Corbicula; species Corbicula japonica. The sequence continues at coordinate 81,898 of JAZAYU010000733.1, read as the reverse complement.
ATTTTCTTGAAATAGCACTTTCAATTAAGCATCATTTGATATTTTTGCACGGCATAAATAAATGTATATAAATGTTATTTAATTTCAAACACAATTTCAAAATAGACTGGTGTTCAATCATTATTATGTAATAAATGATTTATCATGAACTCCATAAATGTGGGTTTATGTGCTTTCAGTGTAGATCCAGATCAGTAAGCACTTCCTCGCCATCTGGTCAGGATCTATGCCATTAACTTCTTTATCCGAAATAACTTAGTTAAAAAAAACTGAACAGTGACAACCCTAATCAGACTGCAAATATCTGAATCTACACTTTTCCCACAGTATAAAAGCAGTATACCAGTATATGGAGTAGAACTATATTTAAGTATTCAGCCTGGTTCACTCTAAGTAGCACTCAAAAGGTTAGTAATTCTAAAAACAAGCACTTTATAACTCTTATCATGTAGCACTGTAAAAATGTAATAAATTAAATGTTATTTCAAAAATTGAAGTGATTTGAAATTTTCTTTAAACTTTTTACTAAACAAGTTTATGATCAGGATGAAATATTAGTTGAAACGTTGCACTTTCAGCAATAAAAAAAAACATATTAAAATCCCTGGAATGGCAAAACACAGTTCAATATAAACGTTCACAAATTTAGCTGTATTAATGTATCTTTCAAAACATATGTTAAGAGAAGTTAGAAATTAAAAACTGAAAAAAAAGCTAACCTAAGCATTCCCCAAATTTCCATTTACATAAATTAACTCAAATTTAACAAAATAAAACATTACTTTGTTCAAGGTCATAGACACTTTTAAAATACACAATTTAATACCATTAACATATGTAAGTCAAAAGGAACTAAAATATTGTTGTTAGTATCTTGTTACTCATGTGGGCATTAAAAATGTATTGCATCATTTAGTGTTTGTAATTAATGTAAACACAATTAAAGGGAAAATTTAGATTTAGCTATTTTTCTTTACTGTTTCAGCATGTCTTAACAAATATGCAAAGAAAATAAAGATACATAAACATTTAATAATTGCAAAATTTGATTATGTCATTTGCCATTAGATAGATTTTAATAATTTTCTTCTGTATCAAAAAAAACGGGCAATGATAACCTGATGGTCTTAAACGCTTTCCTCTACATATATGCCTACATGGAATAGGGGAATAGTTTAGATTCTGATCAGATGGCACACCTGTGCCATCTGATCAAGATCTACACCGTTCGCTTTTTATTCATAATGTTATTTCTGACCAAAAAGTGCTGATCTTAATCAGATGGCACAGATGTGCAGACTGATCTGGATCTACACTGTTTACTCATGCAATTTGTTTACCTTTATATAAAGGAAAGGGTTTTCCTGTAAATATTTCAAATAAAACACAAACATTATTTTCTCTTCAATTCACAACTGTGGAAGTTTCCTTATACAGTCTGCTGGTAGATTGGCAATTCCATTATCCACCTCATACTGGACCCGGTAATCTGAAAATTAAATTAACATCATACCTAGAATTAAGTTTTCAAAATATCCAAGGCTTAAATGACGAGTCCTGGTAAAACATATGCATACTGTTTTCAAACAACAACAAAAACAGAGCTAGATCATCGTTGGAAACATGTAGTCTGTTGCGAGGAAAGCATTTTAACCTAGATTTCCAAACAAACAGTCATTTATTGTCATAAACAAGAATTGCCACAGAATTCACAGGATAGAGGTAAACATTAATGCCAAATGTGAACAAGACTACTCAATGCATTTCAAAGTTACTGGCCAGACAAAATCAGACATGACCTTTGACCTGCAATGTGACCTTGTGTTCGGTATAGGTACCCAATGTTTGTACAGGACACTGTCACACTCATGTTAACATTAATGCCGAATATTAACATTTCAGCTTCACCCTCTATGACCAAGTCTTAATCATATTAAAAACCATAATACTGATGGTAAGCAGTCTATCATATAATGACTTTTAAAAGGTGTAGCTAAAGTTAGAGTTGCTTTCAATTTATTGGACTGTGCACATGATTAGACAAGAGTTTCTGCAAACATGCCCTTTTATTCAGTAATGTCAATGTGGTTGTTCCAATAGCCATTTCAAATAAGCTGTAATATCAAAAATTTACCCATAATTTTGGTTAAAATTAGAGTACTTATAAGTGTAATAATTATAAGATTGAAACAATATTTTAAGGCTTTTATCTGGGTATCAAAACCATTTTGATTGTTTAAAGTAGGGTTAAGCTGAAACAATCTGATCAACCCAAATGTTTACCATACCCAAATAAACACGCAACATCATTAAATATATATTCAATCATGAAGTTTACAGGCCAAAATGATAGTCCTTTTGATTGGCAACCAAACCAGATTTTGTAAGCTTTACTTGTAATGTATATTTTTTCTGTTAAAAAAATTCAATCACATACCTGATTTGTTTATTCTTAAAATTCTGGCTTTTAGCCACTCATCTTCCCACAGCGCCTCTATTTCCATCCCTTTCGTGAAACAAGCCTCTGATTCACTGCTTCTCTTTGTACCTTTACATTCTGAAATTCAATTGGTATTGTAATAGATAATTCCCTAATTATCAGTTGCCTTGTTCTTCTTTCTAAATATTGCACGCATTAGTAATTGTTACTGAAACCACAGAAACCATTTCCATAGTGGGGTAACATGTAATCAGCTCTGAAAACTTGGCATCAGATAAATCATAATTAGTCTGTAGTTAAGTAATATTTGTTCAATTGAGATTTACCATTAATCAGAATTATTTCAATCATCCTAATTACCTCGTAGTTCGTCTTTAAGTTTGGAATTTTCCAACAATGCTTTTTCTAGTTCCTCTTTGAGGCGTTCATGGGCTTCCTAAAATTGGAAAAAAAAACATCTTAAGGAATGAAGAAATGAAAGTCAGTTAATAAACAGAATAACAGAAAATTTGTCTTAAAATTTGTGATTTGGCTGAGAAGGAATTTTCCAATAGTGCTGTATTCCTCAGCTGTTACCTTAAAGCCCCAGCCCTAAACTTAAGTAGGAATATACTATAGAAAAATCCCATTTGTCCATATAGACCTCTATATTTAAACTCTCTAACAGAACACAAAATTTCCGATCGAATTCTTTCTTAAAGACTGGATTTTCAATGATATTGTTAAATTATCTTTAACAAACTTTTAAGAAGCTATACATAACCGAGGTATTTAGCACCGATATTTGACGAAGAGACCACTTCATGCATGATTTCGATTTTTGTGACGTTTCAGAAATCCTACTTTTGCTTTAAATCATAGACCTAATTTATTTTAGTAAATTAAAATTTTATTAGCCTAAACTAATGTTGCAAATTTGTGCCTATAGTTCCAAATACATGTAATATTAATTATTTCATACAAAAATGGGTTAAATTGAAGTAATGCCGCTTAAATAGTGTAATGAAAACTGAAATTTAAAGCAGTTTCCGAGATAAAAATCTAACAGATTAGAAAATAATGTTCAATCATTTAATTTTTAACTCTCAAAGCACTTTTTAAATATATTATTACAAAAAATACAACTAATACACTAACATCATCCTATTCCAGACCTGAAAGGAAAATATTCTTTTTTGAAAGTCACATATTTCAAACTTGATTAGCATCAGCCCCTTTTTCCCGCTGACAGCAAAGAAGTATTCTAAGTAACAATATTTTAACTGTTTGCATTATAAAGAATGTCAAATATCATTACCTGAAGTTTCAAATATTTGGCTTCAAACTCCTCTTCTTTGCTGCCTTCTTCCTTATCTGCAGGTGGTGTATCCTTAGTCTGTTGTTCACTGGGCTAAAGAAACAAACATTTCTCTCTTTATATATAAATGTTGTATAAATGATGTAATCATATATTGTAAACAAGTGGCATGTTTTTTTTATATTTTAAATAAGTAATTGGTATATTTAAATAAAGGGCTTTAAAAAAACAACTAACATCATGGTCATAACCATTTACTCCATATATATGTGTTTTGTGTTTGACCATTGTAGACTCAGATTAGCATGCACATCTATAATGTCTTTTCTGGATCTACACTGGTTGCTTCTTGCAATGTTTACATGTCTTGTTCACTAACAATCGTGTTCACATGCTCTCATTATGAACACTCAATGCATAGTTTGATCAATTAGATCTGGTCTGTTAACAAACTCTATATCACTCAGGTGTGAAATTTTTTGGACCCTCTCGCCCTGCAGGCCGAGTGAATGAGTAAGTGCACTCGACCTTAAACAAAGTACACTCTCCCTTATATTTCAAATGAAATTTCCAAGACTTGATGTCTGCTACAAACTCACCCCCACCTTGTGTAAAAAAAAGTTATTTTCATTTGTTTTGAAATTTTGACATATAGCTGGGTAATATGTGCACTTGCAGCCTCGTTTCGATTAGGGAAACCCAGTGAGGATTAAAATATATCGCTGCTGTTACCTCTACATCAAAACGTTCAGAATACACCAGAAATCAACTGAAATACCGTAAATCGAATTGTATATTGTAAACAAAGTGAAAATATTGCATTTTCCGAAGAAAACACATGCATTGCTGAAAAATTTACTCGCCCGGTCGGTCAAGAGTTTGGGGCTTCACTCAACCCAACGGATCATTTACTCGCCATGGGAGCAGTCGAGTGGAATTCTACACCTCTGGTGTAAGCTCAACATTAACTGTATGCTGGTTTACAAGTACTTGAGTTCCAAGGAAGGAGCTCAAGACAGTCATTTATAAATAAATAAAACAGCATACCTTCTTTGTTTGGACTTTCTTCTTCACACAACCCATCTCTATGAATTCTTTCCTAGAAAAAAAACCCAGCTCGAATTGTTGTTTTATTCAAGTACAAATGATGTAACCTTGTTAAATAAAACAAAAAATCATCAATGAAGCTAGAACTGTATAAACAGGCAAATTCAATGACAGACAAAACATACAAGTGTTTCTGCCTTTCATTTAAAAGGTAGATACAAAAAGGAACTACAAACCCAAATAGGAAACCTTAAAGTTTGAAACTTTTGGAAGTGGTCTTGACTCTTATTTTGATGAGGAATGTGTTTCAATTTTACCTCAAAAGTGATAGTTACAGTGTTCTGAAGGACACATACTTATATGTATGGTGTTTCTACACCAATGCATCAAAATTTTTCATCATTTATTTACATTTAAAGTAATTAAGATATCTTTCATATAAAATCTTCAAACAGAAAAAGTTTCATCAAATGTGATGAACATCTCTGCATTAATTTACTTTCTTAGCAAGACTTTGTTTTACTCTGATATAATATATTCTGATATATACAATTAATGAATGTGTTATAAACCTACACTTGCTTGTTGAATGCATTCTTTCCGCCTTCGATCAGTTTATCTAAGCAAAGGGATATTTTGTCCTCATCATCAATTCTCATCAAGGGCCGAAAAAACTTTTCCGAAACTTGAAGGTTTTCTGCTCCTCTCACAGCCTTTGCCCATATATCCTCTGGTAACTTTGCCATGTTGACGTGCTGCTGATAGGCTGCCATCATTCTAGATCTATTCTGTTACAATGAAAAACATCAAACTTATTAGATTTGTAGTAAAAATGAAGTTTTGATACAACAAATATTCAAAGAACATATTTAATCTTTTGTTTGTTATCAAATCCCTGTATTCTTAAGCATTTTAGGTTGATTTTCTTGTATCTATTGTAAAATTTCTACTATATAAGAATTTACTCAGGTGCTCCAATTTTCAAGTTTTCTGTAGCATTAGAAGCATTTAGAATTTTCCTAATGCTGAATTCATTTTGGCATTGGGTGTACAACTGAAATGAAATTTACTATCATTAGAACTAACTTAATAAATCAAGGTCAATACCTTTGCCCGGAACACGACAACCAGCATGTCCTTCCATTCTGTGTATTTGTCTGAGGACATTGGCATAGAAGGGCGACAATGCCTCATTAGACGAACCTTGTCGATGAAGGTCATTGGCTTTCGTCTCTCTTGTAAGATGGTGTTGTGTTGATATCCTATTGCCAGGGCAGCTGCCACTGGCAATGGACTGTATAGGTTCACCTTGATAAATGGGGTCGATAGGCTTCCTTTTTTTAACAATGATTGGAGGGCCTCTCTGGTGTGGTTGCCTCCCAAAACCTCCACCTTGTCGTCTCCTTCCACAGTGAGGCTGGCTGGGTTCACATGCTCAGTTGTTAACATACCAACGAGGATAACCAGTTGGCCACAGTCTTGCTCTGTGAAAGACTCTTGTAGTGAGCCAACATGGCCATGCTCTAGGAGGCGAGTCTGTCGGGTGGGATGTGGGGCACACAGATTGCTTACATGAACGTCGAAGGTCCCTGAAAAATGAAAAAAAAAAACCACTGCAATGTTTTTTGCATTTTATTGCATATGTGATTAGTGTGGATCAAAATCAGCTGACAAAGTTCCGCAGTTTAATCGGGAACTTCACTGTTAGCCATTTGGTCAATAATAACCTTAGCCATCAAACAGACAGTGCGGATCGTGATCAGATGGCACGGATGCGCTGGCTTTATATTCATAAGTATTTTTTCGACCATTATTAGTTTTGTAAATCCTGATCAGACAGTGCAAATGTTTCAGCTTAACTGAATCAAAACTGATCACCAATGAGACATAAATCCTATATACAGAATAAAAGGGTTAAAAGTATCAAAACGAGAAATTTATAAAGGAACTTTTTTACCAAACACAATCTTTTTTTTTCTTAAAAACATTCCTTAAAAATTTATATTAATCATTAATTATTAATGCTACCAAGGTCTAGCAGAAATGTCAATCAAACTAAATCATATTCATCTAAGAAACTAATCTAATATTCTAGAAACTTTCATTACTTTACCTAAATTGATATCCCTGTTTTTGAAAGAAGCACATACTATAAATCTAAATCAATTTAAAATATAAATTACTATACATTTGGAAGCAAAAGCATTTAACTTTCAAATCAGTCAGTATTGTGGTTAAATAAATACTTTACTAATGCTTTACCTAGAAACTTCTCTCTCAAAATTTGGTCTTGGATGCCTAATACTGTGTTGTCTCTGGATTTCTTTCTGCCTTTCTCATGGTTAGAAGATGGCTCTGAAAAGAAATCCAAAACACTAAAATACACAAGCAAAGATGAAGTAATAATATCCTCTGCCAAATGAAAGTTCACATCATGTAAAAAGTTTTTCACACTCGGAGAGAACAGTAAAAAAGAACAGTCAAAGAGAATTTTAAATTATGCACATTAAAGTTCAAACAATAACACAACATGTACAATATAGGCAACTGCAAATCAATATAAAGAAATTAGCAATGGCATCTGATATAAACCAGTCTTATATTGGTCTGAATAACCTATCCAATCTAAAAGCTTAAAGTGTTGATTCTGATCTGGACTCCCAATGTGATAAAGTTGTTCATGAGATAATGATCCCAGAATTAAGAACCTAAATGTAATTTCAATTTCTTTGTTAATCATGCCTGGAAAGATCTTGAAAAAATGCTTTAAGGAAGTTGTTATGTTGTGTAACCTTTAGGCACTGAAAATTGGATAGAAGGTATAAATTTAAATTGTTGAATAACCCTATCCTTGATGTGTGCGAACATCCCTATATAACAGAGGCCTGTATAAGGCCACTTCCCAATCTAAAAAATAAGTATAGTTTTCCAACTTTGGCAAAGACTCTTACTGAAATACTAGGTAAAGATGAACACAACTAGGTAACAAGAAAAAACGTCTCCGTCACCAATAACCAGGTTTTCATTTAATACTTATTCTTTTATAAAGAACATATCTGGTTAATATCTGTTAAAACTGACAGAAAGACCTAAGTTTGGTGTCAAAAACAAACTCAAGTTATTGAGCAGAAACTAAATTTCTAATTTTAGCAGCAGTGACATTGAGCTTTATCACAGACACCTGGGTAGCAATCCTAAGCTGCATTTTGATATAAGATACCAACACTTCGTTTGGGGTCGATAGGCTTAAGCATACTCAAGTTATTGAGCAGAAACTGAATTTCTATTTTTAGCAACAGTGACCTTGAGCTTTATCACAGACACCTGGGTAGCAATCCCAAGCTGCATCTTGATATAAGATACTAACACTAAGTTTGGCGTCAATAGGCCAAAGCAAATTCAAGTTATTGTGGGGTAACTGAATTAGCAACAGTGACCTTGACCTTAATTACAGACACCTGGGTGGTAATCCCAAGTGGCCTTTTGACATCAGCTACTCATATACCAAGTTCGGTACCAAAAGGCCAAAGCAAACTGAGGTTATTGAGGGTAAACTGAATATCTATTTTTAGCAACAGTGACCTTGACCTTTATCACAGACACCTGAGTGTCAATCCCAAGCTGTCTCTTGATATAAGCTACCCACAAACCAAGCTAAGACTCAACAGGAAATTTGGCATCAAAAGATAACATTCACAAAATACTTAACAAAAATCTAAGTAAAAAAGGGGCTTAACTTTGCCAAAACACAGTCAGGGTTATGAAACTTGTCCTTAACATTGGTATTGTTATGTCAGACAGCTATGTTAAATTTCAAAGTTGTACCTTAAACGGTTACTGAGAAAAAGACAACTTTCACAAAAAATTAACAAAATTTCTAAGTGAAAAGGGGGCATAACTTTGTCAAAATACATTCAGGGATTATGAAACTTGTCCTGATAATTGGTATTGTGATGTCAGAGAACTATGTTAAGTTTCAACGTTTTACCTTAAACGGTTACTGAGAAAAACACAACTTTCACAAAAAACTTAACAAAATTTCTAAGTGAAAAAGGGGCATACTTTAATCAAAAAACAATAAGGGATTATAAAACTTGTCCTGATAATTATGATGTCAGACAATTATGTTAAGTGTTGAAGTTGTACCTTAAACGGTTACTGAGAAAAGCACAACTTTCACAAAAAACTTAAAGTGTTGACGCCCGCCCGTCCGCCCAATGACATACCCCAATCTAATAACCAGGATTTTTCTAAAGAAAACTTGGTTAAAAATCATATAAGGGGTATTGAAAATTGAAGTCTGAAAAGTAAGTGCTTTAAAAATTAAAGTCAAAGATACTATTCAAATTTATAAACTAGAACCCATCTTTCAATGGATTTTGTTTCCCAAAATAAACTATTATTTCCCTTAAATTTCCAAATTTTATAGGCCAGGGCCTCTTTCCAATTTTCTGATGTAAAGACTTGGCAAAAAGGGTAGATCCAGATAAGCTGGCACATTGGTGCAAACTTAAATCTAATAGTGCTATAGGCTTTCAAATAGAAAGTGTATCTCCATTTGGACATCAGCAGGTTTTGGATACAACTGGAACACTAACGTAACATAAATTAAAGCTTTGGTTTTAAATTTGCGCACAGACTAGCGTGAAATAAGCTTAAATAAAGCCAAAGCAAAATAAAATGCTACGAGGGCATATGGAGGGAGGGAAACAAATTAAACCTAAAATAATACCTCTGTCAACATCCGATTCCATCCCGTTACTCTGCTGGCTATCTGACTCCATACTGCTCACTGAGTCTATGCTGCTACTGAGTGGACTATAAGATTCATTGCTGCTGTCAGAATCTTCGGAAGTTGCCTCTGTCCAGGGGGAAACTATAAAAGAAAATAATGGCTTTTCTGTCATCAATAGGTCTGAAAAGGTCAAAACACTTAATACACTGCAACTCAGTTATATCGCGATTCTTTTTATTCAAAATATTAATATAACAAATTAAATTTAAAAAATTTAAAAAGTTGTTTTAAAACATTTGTCCAGCACGGAACGTAATCCCTGATGTACCCGCAGTATACGTCGTGTTAATTACGCAACACCGCGATATACATGCATCCGACAGCAAAAACAAATAAATTATCCGTGTTTTAGCGCGAATTTGTACTTATATCGCTCTCCGTTAATATCGCGGTTGGCGGGCTTGAACCCCGAAGTCTGCGATATAATGGAGTTGCAGTGTAGCACTATTTGGAAGCCATTGTGTGGCATATTTTAATGCAAATTGAAAACATATTTTATTTATGAAATTTCGGCAAAAATCGAATAAAATATATCAAAATACACACGTAATAAAAGAGTGACTTCCCTTTATCTAGAAATTGCAAACGTTCAGTGACCCTGATTTAACTGTAAGCATGAATATTTTCTGGAACTTCTTTCAACATTATTGCTATTGAATAAATCAATAAGTTTTGCAAAACTTTACAGAAGGTACCCTTAACTGCAGAAGATGCATCATAATATATCTTTAGACACTGAATTCTTTTTGTAATGTATTTTAGCGATTATGATGGCTTTGCACAACAATAAGTTCTACAATAAAAACTTACAATTATCTGGTCTATTTAGTTAAAACTCTAAAATAACCATTAAATTTGCTACAGTTTCACTATTTTATAAAGATTTTCATTTCATATAATGAATAATTTAAATGAGAAAATTATTTCTGGTAACAGTTGGCTAACAAGTTACCAGTTTTGCAATGTTTGTTTGAATAAAGACCAAGCAGGTAAAAGTACATTGGTAATGTAAAAACTGACTGATTTAAGCTAAATAAATGCATATTGAAATTTCCCAAAATGGACTATTTTATCGATGTGAAAATTCCCAAAATGGGCATTTTTGTCGATAAAAAATTCCCAAAATAGGCATGAAAACCCCTGCTGTTCTAACGTGCCTTACCATATGCAAAAAAAGAAACACCAGCAATGCTCATTTCTGCAAAGTTTCATTGAACGGCATTTTGCCATTATTGAGATTCTGATAATTTTCTTTTTATCAATGAGCATGTCTAAGAGGAGTGTGGTAAACTCTTAACCTGTCACATCTCTTTTTATTACATATGTAACTTACCAAATTCACTCCAACGTTTCACAAACTTGGTTCTGGAAATGCAGAATGGCTCAACTTTGCTCTTCTTCAGTGGTTTCATCTTCCTGCACACTTCTGACCCATTGTTGTTGAAATTGTCTACACACAGTAATAATCTTGTCATACAGTTCAAGAGAACCTAAAAAAAGAATAAATACTTTTTCAAACATCAACAAATAAACAAGAGTTTTCATACTGATAATGCAATCAACAGGTACACAAGTTGCAGCGGGAGATTAGGCATGTCGGACAAATTACAGCATGTCGCAATTTGAACTGTACATGCTGAGAGTCTACCAAGGTTGTCAAAGATGGCTGAAATCTACCTGGCTCTACCTGCATCATATGCCCCCAGTTGAACGCCTATTTTCGATAGATGGGAAAGTGTTTAAGCCTGAATGTTGTTCACTGACTGACAGTAACTTTAAAGTATTAATGTTTTTGAAATGCAATAAGGACTTATACAGCTGCATCAGAAATCTGTTTTCAATATGATTCTGTTTGTGAATAAATTGAAAATAATTAAAAATAATTAAAAAATAATTAATTATTATCCTTAAAATAATTGTAATTAATTAATTACTTATGGAAAAAGAAAGTAATTATAATTGTAATTTAATTGAAGCATTTCTGATTTAATTGTAATTAATAAATTACTTTTTAAAGTAATTGAACCCAGGTCTGGTCGCAAATTGTATTCTGAAATTATGGCTCGTCGCATGGGACTAGCGAAAAAGGCCTGGGGGAAACCCTGATACATATGAAGGAAAGAGTTAAAAATGTAAAAACGTATATAATTTATTTGGTTCAAGTTGAACACTAATAAATCTTCCTTTTGTGAGCTTACAATTAGATCATGTTGTTTGTCAAAAAACAAATCGGTCACAGAAAATGAGATGTATGAAGTTAAGTTTTTCCTCTGTTGAAAATAAGCTGCATTATGCCTATATTTGACCTTTTTGCGTGGAAGGACGAATATAATATTATGCAAGGTTGAGCTCACAGCAATGGGGTGCATGGACAAACAGTTAAGATCTGGATCAGCCCGCACATCAGTGACAAGTGATTAGGATCTAAACTGTTCGCTTTTCGATTCATTAGGATATTTCTGACCAAAACGCGACCAGTGCAGATCATGATCAGACGGCATATTTGTGCCGCCTTATCAGATATCTGGATCTACACTGCTCGCACATACCTAAAAATGCTTATTTATACAGAAGGAAGTGTTAACAGCATTCAATTTATAATATTATTGCCGTGTGTCGTGATCTGGTTATTGGACCTCCAGCCCTTAACGCCAGATTTAGCTGTGTTTGCATGGCCAACCAGTTTTGATCAGGATCTTAACTCTTTGGGTTTTTTTTATTCATTAGGTCCAAGATGCTCACTGTTCTGGATCAGCACTTGCATATGCATAAAAATGCATATATTAGGAGGAAAGGGTTGAATGTAATTCACAAATATAGAGTTGAACTGTCTTAGGTTTGGAATGTCCAAAGGCTGATTCTCTAAGGATCAAAATGTTTTGGCCAAGAAGTGTTTTTGGTTAAAAGTTTTCTGAAAGGTTTAGCTTTCAATTCAATTTAGACTATTTTTGCTGCCGGACTCTACAATATGGATTTGTTTTTATTAAAGTTGTGTCATCTCATAATGGTTCTGTCACATTTAGAGCACCTGTGCATGCAACTTACTGCTTCAAATTATAATATACAATACAAAACCACAACCCTGTCATGAAGTATCTTCCGACCATACTTAATATTGCACTATTTCCTTCCAACCAGGGAAAACAAAATAAGCAAATTTTAAAGAACATATACGGAAAAAGTTATTTTACCGATAAATAAATGTTATTTATGTGGAACTACGTGAGAAATATGTACCGCGACTTTCAATTATTATCTGGTCGAATTCTCCCCCCGTTGCCCTAAGTATGGAATGTTTCTGGAATAACCCATTTCCGGTTGAAAAATTTTTTTCCTGCAACAAACAACTAGGCCTATTCTTACCTCAATAAAGCTCAACTTTTTCCCAATCCTCAAAGCCTTGACTTCACCTCGTTCTTCGCCATCAACACGTACGTGAAGTTTTCCTCGAATTTCCTCAAAGAACCACGAAGACATGATGAAAATCGGTGTGCGTTTGAATTTGCAGTAGAAATGGAGGGATGCTGACGCTAAAATGACCTCACGCGCGCGCAACTCGATAAAATCCGAGAATGTCCGAAAACGCGGACGAATCCATGTTTTCAATAAGGGATACAAAATTGAAATAACATCGCATTACATTGAATAGAAAAACAACTTTTGCATTATTTCATGCATATTTCATTAAAATATGTTATCAGATTGAACATGTAAATGAAAAATTATTAATAGCTCTGTTTCGAGTAATAGTGTTTCTATAAGACACATATTGGCACCCTCGTTTTGAAGTGGACGCGTCCCGGCGCCATTACACGGATGAAAGCATAGCGTTAACACAACAGAACACGACCAACAAAAATGATGCGGATGGTGTTTCTTATTGTGATACTGGTAAGATTATTTTTTAAATCATAACTTATCCCACACCTCCGAAGCCGTTCAAGAATGGGTTCATTGCTTTAAGACAAATAGCTGTGTAACGGACGGCTGTCGGACACTTCGACCCCTAACCCTTTCGAACCCCTGACTTTTCGAACCCGAAGACATCTCGACCCCTTAGTTTATAAATCCGGAAAAATATTTTATTTGCATGATATAGCATGGAATTGTAGATCATCTAAATCAGAAGCAACTTTAGAGAATTTTTCTGCTCAAAAAACACCATCTGATGGGTTTATTCAGTGTAGATCCTGTGTCAACCCTTTTTGGGGGGTATGCCCCAGCATGCATGATGCATATGAAACATTCCACCTGGTACAGTATTCACAATAACTTCAAGACAAATTTTACATACTGTTATTTTTTATAGACAGGGCTTTTTTCCTTCTATAGCAGGGGCCGTTTTAGGGCGCCTTCCCCTCATAAAGTTTCTTTAAAAACATGCAGTTTTCTCCAAAAAGTAACTTTACATCAAGTGTTTTCATTCCCCTCAAGACAAGAATTGATGCTATTTCCCCCAAAAATTTTTTATTGAAGGGCACGGGCACCTTCCCCAGGCAGTGAAAAAAGCCCTGATCGATGTCTGCTCACTTATACAGCTATACATTTCCTTGACCGGTTCTGAAATCAGTGCTTGTTATAATGTTTGCAAACATATAATATCCGTTCCGCATCAGACCCTGTTTTCTGGACGGATGTCTATAACGTATTTTTTTGTGCATGACAAAAGCTTGACTTCGCAAAACCCAACCCAGTTTTACTGGAGGACACCCGAAACGTATTTAAACATATGCTTTTTTCACAATTTTAATACCCATAACGTAAGTCTGCATACACTTTTTTATGCCCGTTGATAAGCGTATGTTTGAATAAAGCATATACGCTTTTGTCAGTTACAGGTGCTCTACCTGATAAAGAAATTGGGAATTTTCAACATAGTAAGAAACCAGATTTAAGAATTGTAAATCATGTAATCTAACATGTCGGTCTTTCTTCTGTTTTCTTTACCAGTTTCAAGTACTAAAGAAAGCAGAATAATATGGAGTGTTTCAGAAAAGCTTGTTTTTTGTCGGTGTTTATTGACCCACTTGTATTAAATTTTGTTATGAGTAATTTACAAGGGAGGTTTTAATGAATTTTACACACTGGACTCATTTATTTCAGATGGTTCAGTAGTGTAAAACAGTCTTGAGATCGACACTTGAAAACGCCATATTAATGTGGTATATCAGTTTAAAAGTGTTTTAAAAAATGTTATAAAGGAACGGTCCCTATTGATACATGGCACCGGTTCCTTATTGTGCGAAAACGGTTTACAGTATTATTGTTAAATGCAGAGACATATGATTTGGATTCTGCTTTATTTTGGATTCTGAGGACATACTGAATTTCCTTCTGCATCTCTTTCTTGTGGTCGCTTTTAGCCAAAACTGTACATCAATTTAGAAATAAACAGTCAACTCTGTTTCAAGATTCACACTAGTAAGTTTAAACTTAAAGAAACAGAAAACTTGTGAACTACAAAAAAACAGGTGCCATGTGCTTCTTGAGATAACGACCTTTTAAACAGCGAATCACATTTCTGAAGTATGTATTAAGTCAGAACTAGATAAACTGGTAACCAGCGATTGGATTAACACATTTCAGGCTTATAAGACGTAATCTGGTTTAATTCAGTTTGATTGATAATGTGTGAATACAATACCGTCATCGTTTGAATATAAGCCGCACTTTGTTTCCAGGATTCTGCGAAAAAAAGTTGGGGGTGCAGCTTATACATAGGATTAGGTTCCCAGTACATTTCTCCAGGCCTTCAAAACACCTATTTTTTACTGCGGCGAATGTGTCAAACGCACCGGTATACGGCCGATGAACGAGATATTTATCACTTCTACACGTTTTTTTTCGAAAATATTATTTGATAGTTAAAATAATTAACTATTATTGAAATCTTTTACTCTTCATATTATTTTGAGTACCGGTAATTACAATATAAATAATCGTCAGTTTGCAACATTTCATGATCTCCAATCCTGGGACGTTTCTATGCAACGATGTAATCATGTGCGAACGAAAATAATTATGATTGCTACAGGCAAGCAACTGCTTAGAAATCCTAACACAAACTCAACTGCAAATACAATTACCGGTACGTAAATAATCAGCAACATTTACGAATGACAAAGTAAAATAATTATTATTTACCGAACATTAACATATTCCATCTTAAAAAAAATCAATATATATCCTAATCTTTAATTTATCACTTTTATCACATTTCAGTAATGATTGCATCACACAAGCTAAAAATGACACGCGCACACTACCAGTTCCGTGACATTGAGTTTTTTCCTACAGCAAATTTGAAAGTTTCGACGAGTCCGACGAGAATTTAGATACCACAAAAATCAAGAAGGAATTAATTTTTGCCAAATAAATCCACGACAATATTTAACTATAGAAATTATAATACGCTATTTTTTTCAACGATATTATTGTCTTTATCGTTTACGCGGTATTAACATTGTTACTTCCCCTTATTTCTCTTTCCAATTTGCAAAATCGTGGTTGATAGATTTTTACTGTCATTTTATGCGAAAAAAGGGGGGTCCACGGGATGAAACCCGTTACGTTGGATTTCGCGATATAGCGGATCACAATATAGCGGAGCTCCACTGTATCAACTGTGCGGCCTTTACATTGAATTAGGATTTTTCTTCATTTTTTTTTTGGTCATTTTGGGGGTGCGGCGATTAGACGGGTGCGACTTTTACATGAGGGAATACGGTACATTGTGTAAATGGGAGTTTTTTGTCCCGAAGTTGATCACATTGTGAGATAGTAATGTCGAGGTTTTGTTGTAAGGGACAACAAGGCAACTCGAAACGCAATTCGCACAACGAGGCACCGTCCTTATTTGTCACTGTGTGATAGTGTAAAAATACTGATCAATGATTCGGTGTTCTTCTAAATAGACACCAAAGTAAGGACTTCTTATTAAAAAGACATAAAAAATCAACATGTTTCAGACGGAAAATAGGGTCGGGTTTTGAAAAGGGATTTTTTTACATGCTTAAATACGTTTCGGGCGTCCTCCCTTAAAACATGGTCGGGTTTTGGGAAGTCAAAATTTTGTCATGTTTTAATTAGTGAATTGTTAAAATATCATATTATGTCATGAAGTGTCTGGTGGTAACATAAAAATAGACTGCACAAGCTGATATCCAATCATACTTGTGAAGTTGTCTACATGGCAGCATTTAAAAATACAAACTTTATCACATAAGTTTATACATGTACTGTACAACATCTAGCTGACCAGACTTAAAATAAGTTTAAGATATGATTTAAGCCTAGACCATGTGCGCACCCTTCCCATCTGAGACAAGCAGTCAACTACATAATTATTATGTTAATCAGTATTCTTCCACCATATTATGAAGGATTATCACTGAATTTTTTTTATTGCTGAACGATTGTTATTGTTTGATAAAGATGAAATATAGGTATTGCCATTTTCGAACATTAAAATCAGTAAATCACTAAACTAAACTAAATCACTTAACTTAAAAAAATGAAAACAAGTTATAATATATTTAACATAAAGTCTTCTTAACTGTTTGATCCACATCCAGCAACAGAAGGTTTAAAGTGTACTTTATTTGTAATGTAAATCTCTAAGTAAAAGTTAAATTTGAAATGAAATGTTTGAGGGAACAATGTTAAAAAGGAAACATTTATTTATAAAAGACTTAAATATATGGGTAAAAACATTATCTGTGTTAACAAAATGGTGAACTAAGCCTTATTTTTTACTGTAAACAACATCTGATATTAGGTTCATTTAATGCATGTTTACTTATTTACATAATTATTTCCTTTTATGGAATTTGATTTATAATTGAGCTTGAAAATTATAAATTTAAACACTCCCATCAAAGTATCCAACCAATCACAATTCAGTTCTGTTCATTATGCTAATTAGGAAATGGGCCTTGTGTTTTATGACAATGTTACATAATCTCATTAGCAAGGCACATGTCTTATCAGCAGGAAGTCTGATGCATGTCCTTTTGAAGTTCTCTTTTTATGATTGATGATGTGCTTATTGAAGGAAGTCATGTTGTTTTAGGGAACAGGCTAGATCTTAAATATGCTAACTAATGGTGTTGATTACAGATACATGTTTTATTTTGGCAACTTAAAAGTGCGTTGAATTGAACCTCAAACTTTAGCCCAAGGAAAGTTGAAAACACAAATACATTTCAAATGCTTTACGCTTGATTTTTATTCAGAATAAAAAAAAAAACAACATTATAAAACCTTGTTTTTTGTTCTATAGAATATTTCATAACTTGTATAACGTCTGTCCATTACCTTGAAAAAGCATATTTGAGTAAGTTCACTCAACAAAGTGGTACATTTTCTATGTTATATAGTATCATCTTGTTGCGAGTGATAAAAAGAAAGAAGTTGTTAATAATATATGACAAGACAACCAATATTTTGAAAAAAATAAGTTTAAATATTTAATTTGCTTTCTTTACATGTAACTCAGAAACTATTGTAAAATTAAATAAGTTGTAGAAGAAAGCCAAAAAACAAATCCCAATTTATGGCCAAAAATGCAAAATTTTCCAATTTCTTTGGGTATGGGTCATATTTCCCAAGTGTTGAAAAAAACCTTGGTATTAAACAATTTTGAGTTAATTTTAATAGAAAACTTGTACAGCTAAAAATGATTTTTTTTACTCTATAAAAACAATTTTTGATTCAATATTATTTCATAACATCAACTTTTATTTCATTGAGCTAACTCACAGGGGGATGGTGTCTGGGGTGGGGCAGGACAAATGTACTTGTCTTTACTTAGTAATCAGTCATTATAAATATTAAGCATATCATTATGGAACCGGTTAAGGAGAAAATAGTTCTTGTATAGTTTTTTTATAGTTTTTTTGTGGACCAGAAGAGTTACTGGTCAAGAAGAAAAAAGTATCCATATAGGCTCCTTAATCGGGGCTCACTCACGGATTACGGAAATCTTAACTCTTACTTCCTGCTTTTTAAATTATGCCTTTGGCGTTGTCTGTTTATATTCTGTCAAAATTCTATTCTGTTTAGTTCCGCCAATTGTTATTTCATTAGGGCAAACCCATTCTTTTATCTGGGGATCATGGAATGGTATTAATCTGAAAATACCTCATTGAAGGTTCCTTGTTCACAGCCATATGCATACCAATTACCATCGTTCGGGATGGATCAAAATTGTACTGTTTATTGGTGTAAATATTGAGTTGCGCTCAACCTGGGGCTAGGCGGTGTGGGCAGTAATATGCAATCCCATTACTGCCCATGAACAGGCTCAATAAAACCGAACCTGCAGTATTTTCATATTTGTCATGTTCGGTGGCTTTCAAAGTTCCCTTTTCATCTATTTATATAAGCTAAAAATAATATATATAAGGTGTCCATTTCACATTAGCAGTCTTTCTTAAGATGAGAAAAAAAAAACTTGTAGAAGAAGGTGATGATTCAAATTAACAAGTGCTTTATCATGACATTAAACTCCAGATGTTAATTTACTTTTAAGGGAAGTAGAGGAAGGTATTGATACAAATTTTACTGCATATTTGAACAGCGTATCCATCTGCATCTAGATCAGAATCTACACTTATTAGGTTACTTCCAACCAAGAAGCAAACAGTGCAGATCCAGATCAGATGGCATGGATGTGCTGGCTGTTCTGGACCTACACTGTCTGCCCATGGGATGAAATTCATTTTAATTTTTCTAGAACTATACACAAGTTTTAACTTATTTCATGTTTACAGATAGAGCTGATCACTGCACAACCAAGTGAGGATGAAGCTGGAATGTCTCTTCAGTCCTCCACAGAAGATGAAGCAGGGGTCTCTTTGGGTTCATCCACAGATGAAGCAGGCATGTCTTTGGCATCAGATTCAGACTGGAGTGAAGATATGATGGGAAACTTATATCCTGATGATTTGTCAATCAGCTCATCATCAGATGAAGGTGGTTTATCCATTGACTCATCATCAGAAGATTTGACCCTTGACATTTTAGAACCATCATCTTTCCGTGATGAGGAGCAAGATCTTGAAACAGTTCAGGCATTGCTGCCACCTCCAAAACACATCAATACATACTTATTTGGTAAGTATTAAGTATTTAATGTCAGAGTTCATGTTGCATATATGTAAATACGCCGGTAATTGTCAATTTGTTTAGATTCTATGAATTCATGTACCAGGTAAAGAATCAGTCCAGTAAATATAATTACATAAAGCCTTTCAAGTTACAATAGCAGATGGTTAACCTGGATACATATTATGATACAGCAGCCCTGTATCATGATAACTGTTGTGAACTTTTGGTAAATTGGTCAAGAAACTCTAAATATAAAATTTGTATTGCAACAAATCTTTTTCAACAGAAATGCAGTGATTCTAAATGGATTTCTTTTCATTTTCAGCTGAAGTTAGCTCTGGAAAGAAAATGAAGTCAAAAGCAACAAGTCTTCTTAGCATCAAAAGTGCTTTAAAAAACAGATGTGTATGTGGAGAAAACTGCCTTAACCAAGTTTCTGTTAAAACAATTAGGGAATTAAGAAGCATATTTTGGAATAATGCCAAAACTGTTAGAATGCAGCTGCTAAAATACTACATATCACATTCAGAAAAGCGTGGAAAATTTAGGTTCTTAAAAGTAGATCAATTGACCGTGTGCTCCAAAGCATTCTGTGTTATTTATAGAATAGACAAAAATACATTTTCTAGAGGTTTGGCTATGGAAAGAAAAAAAATGGCAACTGTTGTAGGGAAACAACCAAGAGAAATATCAGAACAGTCACTTAATTTAATGAACTGGCTTGAAGATTATGGGACTTATCATGGTGATAGAATGCCAGATACAAAAGATGTTCTTTTACCATACAAGAGTGTTAAAACTGATCTGTATTGGAAGTATACAATTGAAACACAGAATTGCGGAAATCATCCAGTCAGCAAATCTCAGTTCTTCAAGATTTGGGATACATATTTTCCACATCTTAAAATAAAAAAGGTATTAATAGATTGGTATATATATCATATGAATTCCCAACTTAAGTGATCTTTTAAGCATGGCTGATCTTGAGTTTTTCCTTCCTAACAACTTAAGTAAAGCCTTTTGAAGTAATTTAGGGAGAACAAATAATTGATTTTCAAGAAATTCCAAGAACCAAAATTAGGTCCCTCCGAAAGAAATAAAAGCCCAGTTTTATCAAACATACACTGTAGACAAGAATAAGCAACCATTGTAGATTCAGATCACGTTGCACTGGTCTGCCTGGCTGATCAGAATCTACACTAGTGTGTTAAATTAAAAACCTTATATATAATGAGTATTGGGTTACGCTAATTCATAACTATATGTAGGATTATTAGTTTCCTTTTAAGCGTCTCTCTTTTCATTAACTTTCTAAAGTGCCCCTGGGCAGCGAGTTGATGGGCGATTATGATAGAATAAATTTAAAGCAATTTTATATAAAAAGTTAAGATTACCAAAATACAACTTACGACAATCACTTGCAACAGTTACTAATTATTGTCAAAACAGGATAAAACATTCATACTAATTTCCATGAATTCCCATTACCATCACCTGTTGCCTTTTATCTGAAAATTGTGGCTTGTTCATTCCTTTAGACTAAGTGTCATTAGTGTCACTAAAGGTAATTAACTTTCCTTTGGGTAAATTGAGCTATCAACTTAGTGCCTTTATGATTTTTTTATGATTTCAGACAAATTCATTTTCAAAATGCACTACATGTACCACTCTGGAAAAACAACTTGAAAAAACAACCTGTGTGCAGACCAGAGCCCGTTACAAACAACTGAAAGATGACCACAATCAGAGACAGATGTAAGGACAAGTATTATTTTATCCAGTATTATGAACCTTGTAGGCCAATTTAATTGAGATTTTCATTTGCACGGGAGGTTCAGCTACATATGCATTATGCTTAGCTGTGCCAATGTGGCTTTTTGTTGTGATTCTTAGCCGAAGCTTGTGAGTTTTAACAGAAGTGTTTTTATATCCCTGTCATGGTTTGAAAATGCCAGCAAATATGTGTATTTCCATACCAGCAGAAATACCCAATCAAAAGGTTGGTTATATACAAATATGTACTATGGTATTTAGCGATGGCTTAATTTTCGTGTAATTAGCGCTCAGGCCAGTGCGCAAATTTAAATCTGAAGCTAAAATTTAAGGTTTTAGAACTGTTATATCGACTTAAAATACCGTCACTGTGTGTTGCTAACCCCTATTCGCATATTTCAGAAGCTAACAAAACAAAACTATGGCTAGGATAAGCCTCATTATGTTTATGTACAATCAGTATTAAACATCAAAATAATTATGAGAGAATGACATCAGTTATTGGCTAGGAGAAGCTTTTACAAGCCAATTATCATTATTTTTCGATATACATGTTTATAAAAATATATCCCCAAAATCTAGGTTCCTAAGCTAAACTCAGCGACTAATGAAGATATTTCAACCAGACATAAAAAATGTCTCCCTTAATGAGAGAGAAGGACCTAGGGGAAAAGATAATGGTCAGCTTAAAGTTCATAGGTTAAAAGTTTGGTTAAGTTAACCTAAATGTGACAAGGGTTAGATATAAGAACCATGACCCTACCTCAAGGTCACATATAGTGTTAGAGGTCAATATATTTAGAAAGTTTTTATTCAGAACCTTTTTGATATAAGTTAAAAATATTTTTCTTGTATATTTCCAGGTTGGAAAGAAAGTATTATTATGGCAAAAGAGAATCAAGTAAGAAACATCCAGAAGCATATTTATCCATGATTATTGATGGCATGGACCAGTGTAAGTGATGCTATTAGCATAATTTAGACATACTGTTAAAAAAAACTTTAAATTTAAATATTTAAAATTTTGACTAGCAGAGAGTACTATATTAATAAGATTAAGATTAATATGAATCAAAAACATGCCTGTACAGACTGCATGTTATCAACACATTTTTGTAGCTTCTTTACAGATTTTTTGCACTTCCTCCAAATTCACAATGTTGTAGTTATTTAAGGTTTTCCTTATCGATTTTATTTCCATTATTTTCAGCTAAGACGAATCTGCCCCACTTCACTGGACGCTTACCTAAGGTAAAATAATGTAGTTAAAAAATACTTTCCAGGTTATTACTGTTGCATAAAGAGGAAGTTAGGAGATAGTTATTTGTATTCTGGATGTTAAATTTTACTGCCTTTATAAATCCTTTTAAAGGGAGATGTGCAGGATTTATGAATGGAAAAGATTTGCAAGAACAGTTATTAATCAGTTGAATATCATTATTTGAATCTCAAATATTAATTTACATCCGACATATTTCAAACCAATATTTTATAAAAAAGATATATAAAAAGTGTTTCCTATCCTATGCGACACTCATAGGTTAGCTATTTTAATATTTCCTGTGTAAAGCGGCAGTGGTTTTTGGGATTGTCATGTGATTACTTCAACCAAAATACGCATTCTGTGTATCTTGCCAATCATCTACATCGCCATATGTCTTATAAGGCCAATATTGCACAAAACGCACCTTTCTGTTTAGCATTTTTTATGCTGTTTTTCCATGTTTTAGAGGCACATGCAGTTTTTTCCCAGAAAGTAACTGGCATTCTTGAACTTAATGGCCTTTACTATGTTCATTCACTTCACATTGCTATGATGAAATATTTCTTCAGACTGTTTCTATTTACAATGTCTTACAAGTTGAAAAGAATGCGCACATTTTAGCACATGTTGCTCAGTATTACTCCTAATTTACCAAATTGACCAAAATTTCTAAAATTTAGGCTCTGTATATATGCATCTTATTTAAAAATAACAAACAAATGGTTTTTATATCTTCAGAATATCAAAGCAACTGACTTGTTAAAGACACATGTTACTGGTGTGATAAGTCATGGTCATGGTGGATTCCATACATTTGTAGATCTTAATGAATATCCACATGATCCTAATCTGACAATAAATGTGTTGCTGAAGATGTTGAAGAAAACAGCAGAAAAACATGTGAGTAGAAATATACTATAAAATTCCTTTTAAACACCCCTTCTCTAATAAATGCCCCCCTCCCATCTTTCTTTGGAAAAGTTAAATCAGTGAATCTATATTTATTATCCAATATCAATCATAATCTTATATTAAATAAAAAAAAAATATAAATTATAAACGACCTCTTGCAGAAAATGTTACGCCCCGGAGACGTTAAAAAGAAATTTTAATGTAGTAAGTTTTAACTTTGACTCACATAGATTTTAACATTTGTCTTAATATAGGGGTGAAAATAGTGCAAAACTGTTAAAAGGGACTTTAAAAGAGTGGTCTTATTAGTGGAGTGGTCTTAATTTTGAGGTGGTCCTAATGGGTGTGGGTTTACTGGATTAAGCAGATGAATTTTTTAATTCTTTAATAAAAAGAAAATTGTTACTAATCATTAATGTTATCGTAAGGCATAAATTGCATGCAATAGAACACCAACTTTGTAGTGTTCTATTTTTTATTTAACGTTTGTTCAAAGGTTTGCTAAAATTTCATAAATTTGTCATTATATAGAAAACCAACTTTAGAATGAACCATTCAGCAATTCAGCAATGTTTGGTTTTAATAATCGTAGCCACTTGTTTTCAAACCAGATATTATGATCAAAGTTTCAATACTGACCATTTACATTTTTAGGAAAATAAGCTACCCCGGACTTTCTACATCCAGGCTGACAATTGTGGTCGTGAAAACAAAAATAGATATGTGCTTGCTTTTTGTGAACTGCTTGTGACAGAGAGAATATTTGATGAGGTATGTATGACCTATTTATTACAGGCCATAGTTTTTGTTGATTAGTTTCTACACTTGAAATCATGGTGCCTTTAAAACATGCAGTATGAAAGTAGTTTGAATTTGATCTCATTTAAAAAATGATGCAGAAAACAGTAAATGCATACAATTTGATGTATAATGCATAATTTTTTCCCATGTGCTTGGAAAGAGCATATAATTAGCACTTTTGGGCTGGATGCTTGATTACAATGCAACTTCAATTCTTAATGGTATCAAATATAAATCTGTAAATTAAAAAAAATGTTTTGCGAGTAGAAATTATAGCTTTTTAATTATTTATTTTACTGTACGTAATTTTGTGAGTGTATGTTGACAGGTGCATTTATCCTTCCTTTATGTGGGGCATACACATGAGGATGTAGATGCCGGATTCAGTCACATAGCTGAAAACCTGCGAAAGACAGATGTGGAGGTGATAACAGATCTACTGGCTATTTTGCCAAATTCGGAACTTCTTGAAAACATGTTTGACGTTAAGTCGTGGTTGGCACCAGAAATTAAAAATTTAGTGGGTGTAAGTGAACCCTTGCATTTTAAATTTGAAAGATCAGTAAGTGGAATAACAACATTATATTACAAAGGACAACAAAATTCAAAATGGATTATGACTCAAGAAACACTCCTAATGTCCATTCCAAAAGGTGAACCTTCAAAAATAATGCCAGATTACTCTAAAATTGATTTAGAAAAACAGTTCAAACAAGTGCAAACTGTAAAAGGCCTTTTTAAGAAAAATTCTTCATTAAATACATGGAAGGAGTTCTATGAAACTATTGGAAGACCTGCAGCACCAAGAGAAGCAATTTGGATATTAAATCAACTTCCACGACAAGAGACTATTTTAGATGACCAGCCTGAACAAATGCCAGAGGAAATCCAGATACTGCTTGAAAAAGATCGTATCACACCACAGGTATATTTAATTCTTTAAAGCATTATAAGCACACAATTGTTCCATACTTTTTAGGACTGGACAGAATCTTGGGATATTACATAGCTCTTCTTTCAGTCTTTAATCCACAAGGTTTAAAACTGGAAAGGGGACTTCTGTATTGTCAGCAATACACTGTATTACCAGTGACATGTTTACCGAAAACGCTTTAATTTCATGAGGTCAAAATCTCACGATTTTTGTAATAATCAGCTATTTTCTTAATTCGCGTTTTTATGAATTGCGATGTTGTTTTCTGATATACTTATGTTCAGATAATGAAAATTATCATGTATTTGTGGTATTTATGAAAATAAAACTAATGCGAATAAACCAGTTTTACAGTATTTAGTGTGGTTTATTTTGCATTTAAATAACAGTCTGAAGAAAAATACAACGAAATGTCCTTGAATTTGATCTTTTCATCTTTTCATAGAATAAAACTTTACTTATCAGTTCAGATAGTAAATGCATTTGTGAAAGAAAATCTGACAATTGTTCAGTGCATTTTCTTCTTTTTCTATAATGAAACAACTAAATAGTTTCAAAGAGATAATATCAATCTTTATCTGGTTATATGAATGATTTCAGTATGGGAAAAAAATAACCAAAATTATATTAATGGATCAGCATTTTGGATTAATACATTTATCATTATAAAAGTCCAAAGGTGAGATTACTACATAGCTGTCAGACAATTGCAATATTGCAAATTTAAGGGATGTGCATAAAATTGTTTTTGAATACAACTCAGTAGTCAGTATTATGGACAGTTACATCAAAACAGCAATATATTTAAATAAAAATTCTCTGAAAAAGTGTTCTTTAAAATCTGGTTCATTTTATCATTATAATACTATGTTCCAGGTGAAGATTAATAAACGAAGAAATCAACAAGAAAACCAATCCACAAATGTGAAGAAGAGAAGAGTCACAAAGAAGCAGAATAAGAAAACAGGTAATATTAAGATAAATATATTAATTATTTCAGTTCAATTTCCACTATATGCAGTCCTCAGTTTTGTTCAACTCTGTGACCACATCATCAATGTACAAATTGTTATTGTAAGATGATGCTGTTTGGGAATTTTTAATCTAAAAATATGTAGCTATTTGGAGCTATTAAGAGAAGACATGATCTGAAACAAACGTTAAGCAATAATTATATAAAATTGTTTACATACAAGTAAATGAGTTAGTACATTGGGACCACTGTAGATCCAGGTCAGCATGCACATGTATCTGTGACATCATATCAGGATCTTCACTCGTAAGAAACAACCCAATGACTTTAAAAGCAGTATATAATCCTGACAGAGAATGATGATTGTGTGCTTGGATTTAGGAGATGTATTGTATTTGAAGACCATATTAGGATTAATTATGTAGCTGTTAAAATAAAAGTATTTCATTGTCCTGGTCTTAAATGTTACAGATGTTTTATACATTTGTAGAAAAAATAATACATTTTTAAAACCAAAACTCAATAACCTGTAGATTAAAATTTTAGAGTTATTGCTAAAACATGGAATTAGTTTTGCTGGGCGCAAATTGTTCAGGTTGAGAGATCTGTACAAGTGCACATTAATTATTTATAATGAGAAAAAAAAGTTATATTTATGCCACACATTGCTATCAGGTTATTTTACTGTTTTTGTGTCACACTATCGAAGAAATGGCAATTGTAGGGATCGCTTTGTCTGTCCATCTGTCCGTCCGTCCATTTCTTAACACTTCTTCATGAAACTTTCAAATTATATCGCTTATGACAACAGGCTCATGATGATACCAAATACTCTAGGTCAAGGTCACATTTTATAGAGTAATGCCCTTTTTTGTACTATGACATGAAAACCTAAGTTAGCTTTAATTTTGTCGTTTCTCAATATTTCTTAATGAAACTTTCAAATTATATTTTGTATGACAACATGCTCATGATGAAGTCAAATATTTTAGGTCAAGATCATGTTTAATGGAGTTATGCATCTTTTTTGTACTTGGATTTCAGCTTTAAAACTTAACCCTTTCCTCCTTATTTGCACCTTTTTCACTCGTGTGTGGCCAGTGCAGATCTAAATCAGCCGGCATATCCTTGCCGTCTGATCAGGATCTGCATTGTTAGCTTTTTTGGTCAATAATAAATAACCTTACGACAGCTCGTTGAAAAACACTTGATAGAAAATACAACAATTCAAAGAATAGACATAGATCTGGTCGAATAGACAATTGATAGAATACGACACAATGTTGAAAAATATTTTGACCTGTGACACTTGACCAAAAAAGTGTGATAAGTGTTTTGTTTCGACCAAGTGTCGCGTTTATTTTCAATTGCATATCTAACATTGTTTTCCGGATTTGTTAATCATCAATTTCCAGGAGAAAAAAAACAACGAGAAACTGCATACAATAATAATGTTAAGGACTTTGGATCTAGACCAATACTAAAGGGTATTGCATACAACTTCGCCTACTAGAAAAAATTTGTCTTATTAAATATTTTTAATAGAATTTGTTTCTTAAAAAAAAATATAGCCAGTTTAAAACACTCTCTTTATTAATACATTTTGGCCATTGCCCTTCTTCAGTTGTTAATGTTTCAACACAATTCTACATTTTCTTTTTTTCACATTCTACATACAGGAAGTATTATTTGACGTGCTTAACACCATCATCAACGTCTGACGTCGTGCCAGTCTCAGTTTTAAACTGGCTTTATACTTATTATCCCTGCCAGGATAATTTAAAGGATAAATAAATATTGGTCAATCATACGAATTTAGATCAATTTATACCGCGCTTATTCTTAAATCATGGAGTGTTCAAACTCTTGTCAAAAGTTTTCGTCAAAATTTGATGAAATACAATTCTATCAACTGTTCTTTCTTTAAACTGTCGCATTTTACCACATGTCCTTTCTGTCAAGTATCGTATTCTATCAAATGTCTTTCGACAAATTGTCGTGCACCGCCTGATTAAGCTGCACAGATGTGATGGCTGATCTGCATTCTAAACTGTTTGCACTCACAACAGGTGTACATATGGAAGAAAGGGTAAACATTAGCTATAACTTTGCCATTTTTCAATATTTCTTCATCTTCAACTTTCGAAAATATTAATCATAACATTACGCTTGTGATGTTGTCAAGCTCGTTAGGTCAAGATGGAATTATGCCCCTTTTTGTATTTTTTTCCGATATACTACCAGAAGGTGACAAAAGTGTTCAACTGAACACCCTTCTAGCATATTTCTTTTACCCTGTTTAACTTGGAATTCACTTATATATGCATGATAGAACTGAAGGGCTTTCATAAGTGTTTAACCACAGACTTTGCAATCAGGGTCAAAAACATTAAACTGACAATCTTTTTTTAACAGTTATTAATGTTTACTTCAGGTCAGAGGAAGAATCACAGCAAAGAGGGACAACACAAATCATCGACCAACAAAAGAAAATCCTCAGCTCAAGGTATGCAACGACTGTGTGGCCAGCAGTGTTTATTTTTCTTATGTGAAGAATCAATGGTCTGCTAATATGCTTAATTCTTTAAGATACTTTGCATATAACAAGCAACTACCAAATTGCTGAATTTCTTTAAATTTTGTTCATTTAGTGCAATTTGATAATACAGTGGAACATAGCCAAAAATACCATGTCTTGGACTCCTCAAATTTGGTGGTAACACTTGTGATAAGGGTGATATATAATATAAACAGTTAAATTGGATAAGTGGTTTCATTATTCAGAGAGTATTAACTTCGGGTTGTTTTAAATTAGGGTTTGGACTTTTCTGTATAACCCTTTTTAATAAATAAAATAATGAAAAGAAGGAAAAACCCTATTTTCAAAGGCTATAATGGATTTTTTTGCCTTCGTTGTTTCTAAGACCATCAGTTTGAAGCAAATGAATAGTTATCATATTCTGTGTCAATGTTACTGGTCACCAGAGATTCTCACATCCTTTTCACACAAAAAGTATGCAATACTTGTAAATTTTATTGTATGCTTTACTCCATGGATAAACCTTTATTGCTTGGGTGAACAGTGTAGATCCAGATCAGCCAGCACATCCATGCTATCAAAGTAATTACCCCATGGTTCTAAAAACAATCAGTGCATATTCTGATCAGAGAGTCAGCATTATGCCAATTGTCAACTAATCTCAATCTACACTGTTTACCCATGTGATAAAAGGCAAATTAATGAAGTAAAGGGTAAATATGTGATTTGCGGTCAAACTAATTATATAGACTAATTTTATTGTACAAGCTTAAGCCAACACCATTTTTATTGCTAGCAGCTTTACCAGTCTGGGATTTGTTCTTTGTAAAGTTATGGGAGGGGAGGTACCTATGCACAGCTTCTATGAAGATACTACCTTTGGATCTTGCAAAATAATTTCATAATAACAAAACGAGGAGCAGGTGTTATTAGTATAATAAGTTATGACCCATGACTGCATGACACGCACACACACACTCACACAAACACATGATTGTACAACAGTTTTGCCCCTTATTACTGGTTAACATTTACTATAGTATACTAAACTTTATATATTTGCTTAACTTTTTCATATTAAATTAAAATTATAATTGAATAATTGGCAACATTATAATATTTATTCACTGATTAATTCTGCTTTCAGGTCGTAGAAGAATAATCCAAGTTGAATCCAGTGTCCTGGTGCCAGTGATAAATGATGTAAAAAAACACATATGGCTGATGATTTTTCTAGATTTGCTTCAGAAGTGCATAATCATTTGTTTATTGATATTCATTATACAAAGTTATTTAAGGTTACTATGCTTACTTCAGTTACTGTATCATTTGAGGGGGATGTTCAGGTTGTTACTTTTAGAGCACTGTTGCACCACAGCCACTATATGTGCAGAATACTCTGTTTTGTTATACAACAAAATATGCCTAACTTCTTCATGTTTGCCAATAAGAATATAACACAGTTTTCCTACATTTTACTCTATGAAATTTATCATTTAAGAGACACATACATATAGCATGAGCAAACATTGTAGATCCGGATCAGTCTGTACATCATTGCCATCTGCAGATATGCACTGTTTATTTTTTGGTTAGAATTATTAACAATAAATATTGTTTAAACCAAGCTGAGAAACAAGAAATCAAACTCTTAAATGTTTATTTATAATAAGTGCTTCCATTTCAAAATACAGCACTCTTATCATTTTCGCTTTTCGTTACAGTTACAATGTATAATAGTAGTGATAAGATTGTCTATTTCTTGCACATCTGTGTTGTCTTATCAGGATCTGCACTGTTTGCTATTTTAACTTTTAGGTTATTTCTGACAAAACAGTGAACAGTGTAGATCCTGATGAGATGGCATAAATGTGCTTGCTGATTTGGATCTAGGCTTGTTGCATAAGCATATAAATGCATATATAAATGGAGAAAAGGGTTAATTTGAAGTTCTGCTACATTTGGTTGAGCCACTTTTGTCTTGACTATATTGGGATCACAGCTTTACATTCTTATAGCATTCTAGGCCCCCTTGTGGTTTACTTCCATTGTCATAAGATAAGCTTTTCTTGTTGTATTTACATGTCACTGCATGTGTTACTTTAATGTAACTGTTGATAGACAAGTTGTTTTTCTAGTTTCTAGAGATAAGCCATCTTATAATTGAATGTTTGTGGAACTCCTTGTATGATAAGCTGGTGGTTTACTTCATTATCTTATGATAGGCAACCTCTGCTGTTTTCATTGAACTGTTAAAGAGAATATTTACACCTTTTAAAGCATGTGTAACCAGTGTATATCCAGGCCAGTCAACACATACATGCTGTCTGATCTGGATCTTCACTTGCCACATCTTGGTCAGAAATAATCTATGGTAAGCAGCATTGATCTTGATAAGATGGCATCGATTAGCTGACTGATCTGGATCTACACTGTTTGCCCATGCAATAAAGTTGTATCCATGGAGTACAGGGTTAAAAAAAATGATTGATTGTAAGCTGGCTTTTTCTATTTCGTTGTTGATTTTGAAATTACTCTTTGTTTCAAAAGCTTGTTTTCTTTAATCAAGAAAATATAAGCCGGCTTATCACTTTGTCCAATTCACTTTTTATTAAGAAGTGCTTGATTAAATTTGAAACAATAAGCAATGAAACAATAAGCAAGTTTATTGTATTTAACCATTCACTGTTATTAAGAAGTTTTTAATTGAATCGTTAATATGTAATGATAAGCCGGCTTATTGCATTTGCCAATTTACTTTTCATTATGAAGTGAATGGTAAAGTGTGTAACAATAAGCTGGCTTATTGTATTTAATTAACAGTATATTTGTTTAAAGATGTGATGTGATTAGCTGGCTTTTTGTATTCACATGTTTAATTGTCTTATCGCTGGTCATTTCAAATAGCATATTTACTTCAGTTATGTAAAAATAAGCTGGCTTAATGTATATAACAATTCACTTTTTATATAGAAGTGAATGATTGAATTTGTAAGAATAAGCCGGCTTATTGTATTTGACAATTTCCTTTTTATTAAGAAGTGAATTATCAAATATGGTAGAATAAGCTGGCTTATTGCATTCGACAATTTACTTTTTATTTGGAAGTGAATGATTGAATTTGTAAGAATAAGCCGGCTTATTGTATTTGACAATTTCCTTTTTATTAAGAAGTGAATTATCAAATATGGTATAATAAGCTGGCTTATTGCATTCGACAATTTACTTTTTATTTGGAAGTGAATGATTAATTTGGTAGAATAAGCCGGCTTATTGCATTTGACAATTTACTTTTTATTTAGAAGATATTTTAATATGTTACAATAAGCCGGCTTATTGTTTTTACAATCTACTTTTTCTAAAAGTGAATGATTGAAATTGTTAGAATAAGCCGGCTTATTTGACAATTTACTTTTAATTAAGAAGTGAATGATAAAATTTGGTAGAATAAGCCAGCTTTATCATTTGACAATTAAATTTTTATTTAGAAGATTAAATATGTTACAATAAGCCGGCTTATTGTATTTTACCTTTCACTTTTTATTAAGAAATGATTCATTAAATATTTTAAAATAAGCTGGCTTATTGTTTTTACAATTGACTCTTTAAAGTAAATAATTGAATTTGTTAGAATAAGCCGGCTTATTGCATTTGACAATTTACTTTTCATTTCATGTCTTTTTACTTTTTATTATTAAAGAAGTAATTGATAAATTTGGTAGGATAAGCCTGTTTATTGCATTTGACAATTTACCTTTCATTAAGAAGTGAATGATCAAATTCATTAGAATAAGCCGGCTTATTGTATTTTTTACCATTCACTTTGTAATTAGAAGTGATTGATTAAATATGTTACAATAAGCTGGCTTATTGTATTTTACCATTCACTTATTAATAAGAACTGATTTATGAAATATGTTACTATAAGCCGGCTTATTATAGTTTACAATGCACATTGTGTTAATAAGTGAATTATTATTATTTTTATAATAAGCTGGCTTATTGCATTTGACATTTCACTTTATATTAGGAAGTGCTTGCTTAAATATGTTATTATGATAAGCTGGCTTATTGGATGAGACAATTTTCTTTTTATGTGAAGATAAGCCGGCTTATAGTATTTGACTATTCACTCTTTCTTAAGAATTGATCAATTTCATTTGTAACGATAAGCTGGCTTATTGTTTTTGACAGTTCACTTTTTATTTAGAAGTGATAAACGGTGTTATGATAAGCCGGCTTATTGCAATTGGCAGTTCACTTTTTATTTAGATTTGATTGAATAAATTGTAAGATTATAAGCTTAAGCTGGCTTATCTATGCTATTAGAGTTGATAGAAGATATATATAAGCCGGCTTATCATTTAACTGTATATAATTGGTTGTATTGTACAATTCTTAGTATGTATGCATAATGTTAATTGTTTGTACAATGATGAGGCTTAAATAAAAGATAAAACAAAACAAAACATGTTAGTTGCTAGTAAAACTGGAATTATTACTCTTTATAGTCATTATGTCTTTTCATCATGTTTGTATTTACTTTTTGTTACTTTTTTTCTTTTTGAAATAAAATAAGATATTAATCATTGCTATCAAATAACTATACGTTATTATAGCTATAAAAACACCTGCCACGTTCAATAACACGACGGCCTGCTATAAAACAATGCCAATATCTATATCACATGTTTGGCCCCGGGCCTAAAAGTGAGAGATATAAAGCCTGTCTTTGAAGTAATTTGATTGGCTAATAAGGCAGAGCCAAAATGATAGAGATTTCAACAAAAGCTCGGTGAAATGGCAGCTGTTTTTAATATTGATATAGATATAATGTTAAAAGTAGATGTAGTTATTTAATAAAATTGTCAATAAATAACTTATTTGATATTATCCCTGTTATTTATCCTCGGGTCAATCGTATTGGACCTCGGCATTGGGCCAATACGACTTAACTCGGACAAATAACAGGGCCAGGATCAAATCACTTATTTATTGACATATACCAGGTAATATTATCGCAGTTTTATTGTATAAACTTGGAAGCATCTTTAACCATTCATTCACGAAATATGAATTATAAATTCGCTTTGATTCTGTTTGAATTTGTTTTTGTTAAAATTTTTTATCAGTAAAAATATTCAAAATTCTAAAATGTTCAAGATTAAAAAAAACAAACTTAAAAAGCTGCTTCCAAATTATTTTGACATGTTTTCAGTTGCAGTCAGTGATGTGATTTAGATTGCTGGATTATTTTTTACTGCGTATATGTATTTTTTGTTTTCATTGTCGTTGCAAAAAATCACAAACAACTATCGATAACTTGACAGTCACGTGATAAACGAGTTTACTTAAATGTAACCTGTTGTAATTTTGATATCGCGAAATTCTCGTAATGTGATTTGATTACCCGAAAATTTTAATCCGTCGATAACTACAATAAAAATATGCTGGGCTTCATAAAACAAGGTATCACGTGACTGTCAACTTAACCACAATTAGTTAGAATTAGGATTCTGTTATCCCTAGTAAGACAAACAGGTGATAAACTTGTGCTGTATAATGCATGAATAGTCTGGTACCCAACATACTATCAAACAGTACATCTGGTATGGGCTAAAAAGGCGGCGTCCTGTGTAAGTAGTAGATTTATATTAAAATGTTAGATTATTGACCATTTGGATGAAATTACAAAATAATATGTCTCCCACTGAAGATTTACTATCAACAAATTCTCCCGAAAACCATACAATTTAATAATAACCGATTTTCTCTTGACATAGCATAAACCACCATACATGTAACTTAAGGGTCGGTATCAATATATGCAAACAAAATAAAGATACTAACGGAGTTTGAAAAGTTTGGTCAAACAAATACAAATGTATATGTTTCTGTAGGATTCTATTTACACAGTGCGCCGCCTTTATTGGTATATGATTGAACTAATAATGTAATGACAGGGGCAGGTATCCAGACTAAATGTATGACCTTTGTTTCATAATCATAAATTGTAGCTGTGTGTATTATGCTTTTGCTGAATAAAAAATAATTAGAAAAAAAAGATTATTTTCGGTATTATCGAGTCCATACTATAAATAACGGTGCTATCATTTAATTTCGGGGTCGCTGGAATCAAATATCACGCATAAATTGTGAACGCCATTTTCGCGCGAACAAACATTCGCACAGTTATATTAATCTCATTTAAGAAGTTAATTTATGGCTCATTTTCAAGCAATTTCATTAGCACAAAATAGGCGATAAAACAACTTCTTAAAGTTTTTGAAACATAATATCACATTCCTGCAGACTTTATTCCAAAAATTATTTTCGCTCTAATAAGTGCCATCTGCGAACACAGCGAAAACTATTGACACTGAATATTTTATAGTTTACAGTATCAAAACATTAATGATATTAAAAATATGAAATGACAGCATAGACTGTGTCCTCACTATATACTTTGGTTCTCTTAGAATGCCAATTTAAATACTTCCGTGACATAGCTTATGTCTCGTGTGTAACCAGTACAGATCTAGATCAGCTGAATCAGGATCTTCTGAGTTAGCTTCTTGGTCAGAAATAACCATATAAATCCAAAAGTGAACAGTTTAATGTTTTGCACAAGTAAACTGAACAAATGTGCAGGCTGATCTGGATTTCCATAGGTTGCAGATGGGATATAAGCTCTAACCCTTTCCTCCATATATACACATTTTTATGCATGTGCAACCAGTGTAGATCCAGATCAGCCAGCACATCTGTGCCATCTGATCAGAATCTGCACATGTCGCATTTTGGTCAGAAATAACCAAACAAATCATAAAGCGACCAGTGCAGATCCTGATTAGACAACACGGTGTGCTGGCTGATCTGGATCTACACTGGTCGCCCATGCAATAAAGGTGTATCTATGGAGGAAAGGGTTAAGGGATAAACAAATTAAGATGAACAGATATAAAATGACAGACATATTTTATTCAGCCTATCATACATTGTTAACTTCAAATAACAGTACACAAAACTGACTAGAGTATCACAATACATATATGTATTATAACCTCGTGTACACATAAAATATTCAATTTTGAGAAATAAGTTGTTACATAGGAATATTGTAGTCATAAGAAATATTTAACATTTTAAAATTTAACACAGATTAATTGCTTGGAATGCATGAGAAATGTGTATGCCAGTTGAACGTATGTTTATAGTCACAGAACTTGTGAGTATTTCAAATATGGTGTCTTTCAAAATGGATTGACTATCATTTTCACAGTGAATGATTTCGGCAAATATCTAACTTATCTGACTTGAACCTTTAAGTGACTCAATGATATTAAAAAAAACAACAACTTCTGATTTCCTTTTAAGGTAAATAAAACAAAAATAGTTTGGCGTCACTTTGAAATACTTAATTATAACTGTAATTAGCATGCTCAAAGCATAAACTTTAAAATTAACATTATATTGTGATTTACTATCAGTCAGTGTTTGGAAAATCGCTAAAAGGGCAGATAACCAGACGTAAAAGATAAATTCTTCACAAAGCTATCCTTATTTTTTCCATATTTTAATAGCCTGGCATTCTCAGTAAAATGTGTAATAAAATAAAAAATATTAATACAAAATACTTTGCAAATTTTTTACTTCTATTGTACTTTCCCTTTCCTCCATATATATGCTTTTTTACACGTGTGATCAGTGTAGATTCAACCGGCACATCCGTGCTGCCTTATTAGGATCTGCACTGTTCCCTTTCTGTTCAGAAATAACTTAAGAAATTAAAAAACCCAACAGAGTAGAACCTGATCTGTGCCCAAGGTTATAAAACTGAGCATGGAAACCAGTCTCAAATCTCAAGCATCTGATTGGCTGAAATGGTGACCAGTCGCCATTTCAGCCAATCAGATGCTTGAGATTTGAGACTGGTTTCCAATCTCAGCTTTATAAACTTCAGCCCAGATGGCACAGATGTACTGGCTGATCTGGACCTACACTTTTCACCCATGCCATTAAAAGCTATATATGGAGGAAAGGTTTAAATGACATTAATGTTAAAGATAAGGAAATGTACTTAAGATTTGTGTATTTTATTTGCAGACAGCATTAAATATAACAAGATTAACAAGAATTTATATTCAAATATATTTTACACTGACAAACCATATACACTCCATAAATATATAGACACACTTTTCATATTATATTGGATTATTAAATAAGTACATGCATACAGGGATCTTTCATGGAAAGAAGGGTACAGGACTTTTTAACCCTATCCTCCATATTTTAGCCTTTAGCCTTGGCACTGACGAACAGTGTAGATCCAGAACAGCCAGTATATATGTGCATTCTGATTAGGATGTACATCTACATGTTCACTGTTAGCTTTTTTATTTCTAAGGTTATTAAAGACCAAAAAGCAAACACTGCACATACTGATAAGAAGTCTGGTTGATCTTGATATACACTGGTTGCACATGCAACATAAAATGCGTTTATATGGAGTAGAGGGATACACATATTTTTACACTAGCTTCAAAAACTATGGAGTTTCAGTACTTAGCATAAATATCAGACATTCTTTAAACAAATCTGTTACAAATCTGTTACAAGGAGTTCAGTTATATAGCTGTTTCATTTTGTAACAAAATACATTTTACTTTACTTTATCACCAAACTAGAAATTAATTTTTTTCAATTTTTTTTTAAACTTATGTAAAACACACCTCAGTGCAGAGAAATTGTGGTGTTTAACCCTTTCAACTATAGACACACCTTTATTGTGTGAGCGACTAGTGTAGATTCAGATCAGCCGACACATCCTTGCCATCTGATAAGGTCCTGCACTGTTCGCTTTTTGATTTGTTAGGTTATTTCTGACCAAAATGCGACCAGTGCAGATCCTAATCAGACGGCATGGATGTGCCGGCTGATCTGGATCTACACTGGTAGCAAATGTGTAAAAATGCGCATGTATGGAGGAAAGGCTTAAATTGAGAAAACTCCCTCCAGAAGTAGACGTGTTCACAGGCATGTAAAGTACTTGCAAGTTTGTTTAAAGACGATTGTAGTAATTTCAAATTTCACAAAGTTACATGTTTTACATGCAAACTGTTTGCATGATAGGGTCACAACTGGCAACGTTGGTCGTGGACTTGAGACCAATTTAACACTTTCCTCCATATATACTCTTTTTTACATATTTGGGACCAGTGTAGATCCAAATCAGCCGGCACATCCGTGCTGTCTGATCAGGATCTGCACTGGTCCCATTTCGGTCAGAAATAACCTAACGAATCTTAAAGCATACAGTGCAGATCCTAATCAGATGACACGATGTGCCGGCTGATCTGGATCTACACAGTTCGCCCTCGCAATAAGGTGTTTATAGAGGAAAGAGTTAAGGTGACGACAGTCTCTCCTGCACCCCCTGGCAGGCGCATAGCTGCCTATATGCGTGTACCCTGCTGAATCCACATGATTCACCTAGGAATGCCCAGAGTGCACCAGATTTCACAAGTGTTTTAAAAAAAATAGGTGTGTCGTGTCCCTTAACCTCCCTATACCCCAGCTCAAGTATGCATGCACATAAATATGGAGCTAGCTATGCCCCAACCTGGTATCAACATTTAGATTTTTAAGGCATACAACATGCAAACGGTGCGTACATAAATTTCAATACGTTGTGAAATTTGAAACTACCACATTCAACTTCAATTTAAATAATACAATTTATTCTGTTTTCTGTGCTTCATTAATATTTGTACCCTGTTGTCCTGGACAAATCTTTTTAAATAAAATTTGTCCAGCCTTTGACTGACTAGTCATAAAATGTCAACCATGGTCAAATCTATGTTGATTATGCACAGGTTACCCAGTAAACTTTAATAATGTTTTAGATAAGTAGGATTAGTAAGTAAGAAGCGGATCAGTTTAAGATATTCCTCATCTGTCGGTTTTGATCTTTTAGCTTGATATCTGCTCGGTCAGCAGAGGCATTGATTACTTCCATCTGTTTGTTTTGGGCTTGGATCTCGTCCCCAAGACCCTGTGCCAGCCCCTTCAGTCGGCTAATTCCATCTGACATCATATCTGCAATGAAAATATAAATGTTACATTGTTGGTTTAACCCATTCTTCCATAGAAACACCTTAACTGAGAAGACGAACAGTTTAGATCCAGATAAGCCGGCACATCCGGCTGATCTGGATCTAAACTGTTCCCTTTTTGATTTGTTAGGTCATTTCTGACCAAAATACGACCAGTGCAGATCCTGATCAGGCGGCACAGATGTGCCGGCTGCTCTGGATCTAAACTGTTCGCCATTGCAATAAAGGTGTATCTATGGATGTAAGGGTTAAGTAATATTGACAGTATCTTCCCTTTGTCTGTTGTACAGTAGTGTTCCTAAAAAGGTTCTCTACAAGCACGTAACATCAGTTAAAACAATATTAACCCTTCACTCCTTGGGATATGTTTGTTATCTCATGGATGAACAGTATAGATCCAAATCATCTGGCACATTTGTGCCGCCTGAAAAGTGAACAGTGTAGATCCTGATCAGACTGAAAAGATGTGCCAGGTGATCTGGATATACAGTGTTTACCCAGGCAATAAATGTGTATTATTTGAGTAATGGGTTACATTTACATTGTAAGCAAAAGAATGTTGATTAAATTCCCTAATGCTTTCATTAAATTCTGCTCCTTTTAAACCCTTTAGCCCATAAAGTGCAACCAGTCGTAGATCATTCATGCAGTTAGATCTGGATCTACAGGAGAAGCAAAAAGTCAGTCAGAAATAATCTAATACAAGAGGGCCATGATGGCCCTATATCGCTCACCTGAGTACTTTTAGTTTTATTAGATTAATAAAATTAAAAACGAACATAATTATAGATCTAACTGCATGAATGATTGACACTGGTTGCACTTCATGGGATAAAGGGTCTAAAGGAGCCGAATTAAATGAAAGCATCTGATTAAGATGTATAGGCTGCTCTAATTTACAATTTGCACATTTTGCCGATGAAATATTGTTTTTCTTTTAATCTTTTATTGATTTAAAGAAATCCCTTAGAA
This sequence comes from Corbicula japonica, assembly GCA_038501625.1. Classification (NCBI taxonomy): domain Eukaryota; kingdom Metazoa; phylum Mollusca; class Bivalvia; order Venerida; family Cyrenidae; genus Corbicula; species Corbicula japonica. The sequence continues at coordinate 41,923 of JAZAYU010000733.1, read as the reverse complement.
TATTTTTTTTCATTTAAAAAAAAAATTTTTTTGAGCACCTAATATCTTATCACGTTGAAATAATAATCTTTATATTAATGGTAATTATAGGTAATTGGGTAGGTTATGCCATATTATATTTAACCTTTTCCTAAATATATACCAGTATGCATGAATTACAAGACTGAACTGTTACAGTGTATAACCAGATCATTCGGCACATCCTTGCCATCTTATCAGGATCTGCACTGTTAGCTTTTAGATTTATTAGGTCATCTCTGAACAAAAAGGAAACAGTGTAAATCCTGATAAGACAATCACAGATGTGCTGGCTGATCTGGATCTAAACTGGTTGCACACGCGTAAACAGTAGTATAAAATACTTTATATAGAGGAAACTATCTCACTATCATTACGAATGTGGAATTTATAATATATGTTTAGTCACACCATTGTTTATTTATACATAGAAACAGTTGGCAATATTTACATTGGCTTAATACTGTATAATTTCTTTAAAATGCCCCTCCCCTCATAAAGAACCACATGTTATTTTTGTGTCGCCATTTGATAGCAGGTAGACACATAGGGATCCTAATGTCCGTCGGTGTCGTCGTCGTCGTTGGCGTCGTCCGGTAGTCCCCAAGCTTTAATATGAAACTTAATTTTGCCTATAGCTTTGAAAGCACTTGTCCTATTCACTTCATACTTGGAATATATCACCATCATGAACAACAACATCGGTTACAACAAGAATGATAACTCCTGTTTGAGTATTTTTGAGTTATGCCCATTTCAAATGCAACGTTAACATGAAACTTTATGTTGCCTTTAACTGTGTTAGTATTGTCCTATTCACTTCATACTTGGAATATATCATCATCATGAACAACAACATCGGTTACAACAAGAATGATGACTCCTGTTTGACTATTTTTTGAGTTATGCCCCTATCAAATGCAACTTTAACATGAAACTTAATTTTGCCTTTAACTGTGTTAGTACTTGTCCTATTCACTTCATACTTGGAATATATCATCATCATGAACAACAACATCGGTTACACTAAGAATGATAACCCCTGTTTGACTATTTTTGAGTTATGCCCCTTTCAAATGCAACTTTAACATGAAACTTAATGTTGCCTTTAACTGTGTTAGTACTTGTTGTAACGTAGTGCGTTAAGTCTTACAAAGGTCTTAGGGTGTAATAACACAAAAACTTTGTAAGTTCCGAAATAACTTTATATATCTTTAAACTTTTAACAGTTTATTTAATGTTTAAACCGACTTTCTAAAACATAAACAGTTCTTTCTCCTAATTCTTTCTCCTAAGTATAAATTTTCCTAATACATTTCTTAGTGTCATAAGTTTCTCTTATTTAAAGTTTGGTAATTTAGCCACGAGACTAACAAACTATACTCCTAAAGTCAACCCGTGGCCCGTTCAGGCCATCCGGCCGTTCTCTTCTCCAAATATACAGAACAATATCTCTGGCTTTTATCCAATACCCTAGATTGTTCATGCAGACTTATTACTGTTCCAGATGACAGATTGACATCAAGAACATCTATAAACTACATTAACAGTTATATAACGTCTTGCTTAATCATAACAAGATCGAGTCCAATGTAATTAATAGATACAGGTGAAGACATGAAATGACCTGTGGCTAAAACACCTACAAGATTTTTGATGTTATCCAGAAAAGGATATTAGTCTTAACAAGGCCATAAATAAATATTTTAAAATGTAAATATTTAACACCTAATATGTTTGTAAATTATTATCATAATTTTCCTATTACATTACATTGTCCTATTCACTTCATACTTGGAATATATCATCATCATGAACAACAAAATCGGTTACAACAAGAATGATAACTCCTGTTTGACTATTTTTGAGTTATGCCCCTTTTCAAATGCAACTTTAACATGAAACTTAATGTTGCCTTTAACTTTGAAAGTACTTGTCCTATTCACTTCATACTTGGAATAAATCATCATCATTAACATCAACATCGGTAACAACAAGAATGATAACACCTGTTTGACTTTTATAAAGCTATACCCTTTTGAAATGCAACTCCAACATGAAACATAATCTTGCATATAACTTTGAAATTACCTGCCCTATTCATTTAATACTGGAAATATATCATCTTCATGAACAAAGCCATCAGCGACACCAAGAATGATAACTCCTGTTTAAATAATTTATGAGTTATGCCCCTTTCAATTGCAACTTTAACATTAACTAAACGTTGCCTATAAATTTGTAAGTTCTTTTCCTTTTTACTAAATACTTTGAATATACATGTAATTATATATCATAAGCATGCAAATAGCCATTGGTGAAAACGAGAATGATAACTCAGATTTCACCATTTATAGTTAAGCCCCTTTGGAATGCAATTGAGGTGACATGTATGTTCCGTGGAATACCAAATTCTAGTAGTATTGCAATCAACTTGTCAAATCTTTTTATCATATATGATTTAACATAGGCCCAAATTTCAACATTTTGCAGACAGGCGACACATGTGTTCCGCAGAACACCTATTCTAGTTTACTGCATATATATACACCTTTATTGCATGGGCGAACAGTTTAGATCCAGATCAGCCAGCACATCTGTGCTGTCTGATCAGGATCTAAACTGTTCGCTTTTTTTATTCATTAGGTTATTTCTGACCAAAATGCGACCAGTGCAGATCCTGATCAGAAGTCACAGATGTGCCAGCTTATCTGGATCTACATTGGTCGCACATGCGTAAAAATGCGTATTAATGGAGGAAAGGGTTAACAACATGTGGTCATTATGACCCCAAACATTCTGAATTGCCAGGGACAGATCCGGATAGGAATCAGTAGTGTCGCTCCAACCCCTATTTTCGGCAGCAACATTGAATTTTCAAGCATGTTTGATAAGAAAATTGGAAATTATAATCTACATTGTTACTACCCTAAAAAGCCAAAAACAACACCCGCTGTTTGGAGGGTGAAGTTTTTTCCAATATGTTTCACACAAAAAAACTGCAAACATCATTAACTTCTCTATAGTAGGGGAAAAACTAATCCCCATTCTCTCAACAAACATGTAAGCCGAGAGCACTGGTAACAATATCTACAACTGGAGGAACTGTGGTCTAGGGGTTGAGCGTCAGACTCCAGATCCTGGAATTTGATACAATTTCACCATTGATATGTTTCCTAAGAAATTGACCCATTTGGCATGAGTACTGGTTTCAACCCAGGAAGCAGCTGTCAGAGTGATTAATATAAGCTGGAATAACTTGTACAAATCAATGTAAAATAAATACTGTAGTATCATTTAATTTCGCGGGGGCGAAATTTTGTGCAAAACCCATAAATAACTAATTCGCGGGGGCATAAATTCGCGCAACTGTATTTTCCTCTACAGAATCACTGTTAAATAGTTTAATTTTGCTGGGGTTGAATTTCGCACTCTAGCCTTAGCGCGAAATACACAAAAATTAACCCCACGCGAAATAAAATGATTTAACAGTAAAGTTTAAACTAAACAAATACATGTCAATGTATCCTGAACTATAAATAATAAATGATACACATAAATATCACTACTATCTTTTTATACCATACAGTAGACAGAGCAAACTAAGTACATGTCACTGACAACTTGAACTTGAAACTCATTATAGATGTATCTTTATTTCCCTTTGAAAGATTCTAATTAGTACTTAATAAAATAGGAAGATTCCGAAACAGAAGACCTTAATTTGCAAAACACAAGAAATAAATGTTCACTAGTAAATATATACTACATAGAGCAACTGATACACTTTTTTAATAATTAAAGCCCCAGCCCTAAACTTGATTATATGCTATTGAAAAATCATATTTGTACACATAGACTCCAATCTATAAACTCTCTAAGGCCCCAGTTACACAGACGGTCGGTGCCCAATATGTTATTTTATTTTAAGTTACTTGCTGTTTTGGTCGGTTGCTATGCGTGAGGTTTTCTGTGTAACCGGTCATCGGTGATGGACAAGTGTTCAATCGGCTTAATAAATATTTCATAGGTTGCTGGTTGGAGACCGAAACCAACTCGAACGGGAATGGGTCGGTGATAAGGATGATTTTATCGGTAAAAATGCTGAAATACTATCGTTTTTTGTCGTTGGTAAATCGGAGCTAAATCGAGCGTAACGCTGATAAATTGGCGTTTAATAGCTAATCATCACTGGTTCAACAGTTTCCGTCAGATATGGCTGGTGATTCATATTTTGTTATCTCTATTTGATCGGTGACATCGGTGATTAAGAGCTTGCATATCTCGTGATATAGGTTGCCGTCGGTTCTTTTCTTTAAACTAGATGGGTGTTCAGTTGAACACATGTGTCGCCCTCTGGTACAATGTCGGAAAAAAATGCAAGTCCAAAAAGGGGCATAACTCCATCTTGACGGAAACAACATCTCATCATCATGAGTGTGTTGTCTTGAGCAATATAATTTTGAGGTTTCATGAAGAAATATTGAGAAATGGCAAAGATATCGCCAACATTAAGTTTTGTGTAAAAATGCAAGTAGAAAAAAACTTAAAAGGGGCATAACTCCAACAACTATGACCTTGACCTAAAGAATTTGGCATCATCATGAGCATGTTGTCACAAGCAATATAATTTGAAAGTTTCATGAAGAAGTATAGAACAAGAAAAAAAACGTCGCCCCGCGCCGAAAACCAGGTTTTCATTTAATACTTATACTTTTGTAAAGAAAATATCTGATATGAAGAAACTGAACTTCTATTTTTAGCAACAGTGACCTTGATCTTGATCACAGACTTCTGAGTAGAAATCCCGAGTTGCGTCTTGGTATCAGCTACCCAAAGAAAGTTTGGTGTCAATAGATCACAGCTAACTCAAGTAATAAGGAGAAACCTAAATTTCTAGTTTTAGCAAAAGTGAAATAGACCTTTATCACAGACACCTGGGTATCAATCCTAAGAAGTGTCTTGATATAAGCTACCCACAAACCAAGTTTGGTGTCAATAGGCCAAAGAAAACTCAAGCTATTGAGCAGCAACTGAATTTCTATTTTTAGCTACAGTGACCTTGAGCTTTATCACAGGCGCCTGGGTAGCAATCGCAAGCTGCATCTTGATATTAGATACCAACACTAAGTACGGCGTAAATATACCAAAGCAAACTCAAGTTATTGAGTGAAAACTGAATTTCTATTTTTAGCAACAATGACCTTGACCTTGATCACACATACCTGGGTGGCAATCCCAAGCTGCCTTTTGAAATCAGCTACTCATATAAGTTTGGCATCAATAGGTAAAAGCAAACTCAAGTTATTGAGGGTAAGCTGAATTTCTATTTTTAGCAACAGTGACCTTTATCACAGACACCTGGGTAGCAATCCCAAGCTGCCTGTTGATATAAGCTACACACAAACCAAGCTAAGCGTCAACAGGCAATTTGGCATCAACAGATAACATTCACAAAATACTAAACAAAAAATCTAAGTCAAAAAGGGACATAACTTTGGCCAAACACAGTCAGGGGTTATGAAACTTGACCTGATAATTGGTACAGTACTGAAAATTATGAAATTGACAATTTTTCCAATTCCGATCCGGTCCGCTTCCGATCCTAATGTCATCTATAACCGATCCGATTCCATTCCCATTGCAGTCCAATTCCAATTCGATTGCACTCCAATTTTTTCACTTCAGACAATGTGCTCCAAACGATCTTTACGCTCAAACCGATTCTTCCGATTCCGATCTTTTCGCTCCCGATTTTCATTGGTCATTAACAATGCGCTCCAAACGATCTTTACGCTCAAACCGATTCTTCCGATTCCGATCTTTTCGCTTCCGCTTTTCATTGGTCATTACTTATAACGCATCTCGCGCTGAAATCATTAGGGAAAAATAGTTTCTCTTTTAGTTTAGGACAGCGTTTATGGTTTATATTTCATACTGAAATAAATAAATGTTTACATTCAAAAATGTTTATTAACATTAAATACATTTCAGTTGTGAATCTCCTTACTAAATAAAAAAACACATTAATTCCAAAATGAAGCACGGGTGAATGTAAGTGTTCCTTATTTCTTCCCTTGTGTAAGAAAAAATATTACGTATTTTCGCTTAAAGATCACTTTATACAAAAAGGTTCAGAACTTAATTTCAATAATATCATGCGTGTGAATGACAAACACACCATTTACTATTATATGTTTTCAGTTTTATTTACAAAATTATCGTTAAATCAGTTTTTTTATTACTAGTGTTTGATAGCAGAAAACTCAATTAAATTATTGTCAAAAATTGCTTTGTTTAAAGTCGTTAAAAGAATCGGAAGAAGCGATTCAGATCGCTACTGTGTATAACTGAAAAACTATAAATAGAAGCGATCCGATCCGATCAAAACGCTCCGGTCTTTTCACTCCAAGCGATCCAAACGCTCAAAGCGATTCCGATCCGGTCAAAACGCTCCGGTCTTTTCACTCCAAGTGATCCAAACGTTCAAAGCGATTCCGATCCAGTCAAAATGCCCCGGTCTGTTCACTCCAAGCGATCCAAACACTCAAAGCGATCCGCTTCGATTCCATTCCGTTTCCAATTCGATTGCGCTCCTAACGGGATCAGTTTGCGGTCCGCTTCCGATCTGCTTCCGATCCGGTTGTCAATTTCATGATTTTCAGTACTGTACTGTGATGTCAAACAATAATGTAAAGTTTCAAAGCTATACCTTGAATGGTAACTGAGAAAAAGACAAATTTAACAAAAAAATTAACAAAAATTCTAAGTGAAAAAGGGGCATAACTTTGTCAAAATACAGTCAGGGATTATGAAACTTGTCCTGATAATTGGTATTGAGATGTCAGAGAACTATGTTAAGTTTCAAAGTTGTATCTTAAACGGTTACTGAGAAAAAGACAACTTTCACAAAAAACTTAAAATTTCTAAGTGAAAAAGGGGCATAACTTTGTCATAATACAGTTAGGGATTATGAAACTTGTCCTGATTATTGGTATTGCAATGTCAGACAACTATTTTAAGTTTCAAAGTTGTAACTTAAACGGTTACTGAGAAAAACACAACTTTCACAAAAAATCTTAACAAAATTTCTAAGTGAAAAAGGGGCATAACTTTGTCAAAATACAGTCAGGGATTATGAAACTTCTCCTGATAATATGTATTGTGATGTAAGACAACTATGTTAAGTTTCAAAGTTGTACCTTGAACGGTTACTGAGAAAAACGCAACTTTCACAAAAAACTAAACAAAATGTTGACGCCCGCCCGCCCAACGACATACCCCAATCTAATAACCAGGATTTTTCTAAAGAAAACCTGGTTAAAAATGAAACCAACGCAAAAAAATAAATGTATTGCTGATAGTGAAAACAATTAGATCATTAATCCAGGTTCCATTAAAAATCCCAGTAATTTAATTCTGCAGCTGTCTCATTGGGGAGCTTGATATTACAGAAACAAATGTCTAAATTCAGATTTGCAAATTACTTGTTGATTTCATTCAAACTACGTTTATACACGCATGCAGTTGAACAATCTGATGGGCCTCATAATAACATCCATTGGTTGATAGATAGAAGTACTGCTATAAGTACAATTGCACATGAAAAGCATGTACAATTATACAGTATAAATTGAGAAGGCTGTACCTTTCCCTTTAACTAGTCTTAGGCATTGGGCTAGTGGGTTTGTCAAGCCTTGCTATGCCAATGAGTACCTGTGCGCAAGACCATAAAACTGAATCTGCAGGCTAGTCTCATATCCCAATGGACACTGGTGACTTTCAGCCGACTTTCAGCCAATCAGATGCTTTAGATTTGAAACTGGTCTCCAATCTTATCTGTTGTTTTATGATCTTGGGCCCTGAGTTTTCTTGAGTTTTTTTATAACAAAGGCAGAAAATTAGTAAAACTTATTCCTGTTCTCACAGCTCTATGGATACAGCTTTATTGAATGTGCGAACAATGTAGATCCAGATTAGCCCAAAGAACCTAACATAAATAACCTAATAAATCATAAAGAAAACAGAATATATCGTGATCAGATGGCAGTCAGATCAACCAGCACATTGTTACCATCTGATCAGCATCTACACAGTTTGCTTTTTGATTCATTAGATTATTTCTGACAAAGAAACAACCAGTGTAGATCCTGATCAGACAGCAAAGATGTGCCTGCTGATCTTGACCTACGCTGTTGATACACACATTAAGATGCACATATGGATTACAGGGTTAATATATTTAAGTTAACATTATTGTAAAAGACTGTAAATGTATACCCTTTATTTTACATTCTTAGATACCTGTCCTTTAAGCCTGTCTCACACAGAACACGGTCCAAATACGGTATACTCGGTTATACACGGGTTAGACTGGTACGAGTATTGAGCTCCAATCGTGCCTGGGGATGAGTTAGTACGATTTAGACTCGAATGTAGCGCGAGTACGTACTAACAAAGCACGGATGAACTCGGTCAAGCAAGGTTTGTCATGGTTTGAACACGATTTGCAAACGATTTTTATACGACTGTTGTACGGTCTAAGTACGGTCTGTTACGGGCTAGTACAGATTAAACAGGACTTTTACTCGATTAACTGGATATTTACGGGGTTTACATACGGTCCCACTGACTTTTTTTCGAGTTATACACACATACGACATTGACACGGTTGAGCTCACTCGTGGAATGGACTTCATGTGCAGTTGTATATACGGTCTCGTACGGTCTAAAGTGGTCTCTCACGGTCTTGTACGATCGCTAATACGATCATACACGGACATGGCACACATGCCAGTTTTTTTTAAGTTTTAAAAATCGTACACGGCTTTCACGGATACACTCGAATGGCCCAAGTGTTACTCGGATAAGGCCACGGTTGGTTCGGTTGTATGTATGGTTTACACGGGCGGTCAACTGTATAAGCCGTGTGTTCTGTGTGAGACAGGCTTTATCAGGAAAACATACAGAAAACTTTATCCCTTTTCGCCATATACATGCCTTTATGGAATGGGTGAACACTGTAGATCTATACTGTTTGCTTTTTGATTTATTAGGTTATTTCTCACCAAAAACAGTGAGGATCCTGATCAGATGGCACAGATGTTCTGGCTGATCTGGATCTACACTGGTAGCACATTAATTAAAAAAAATGCATATTTACATTATTGTAAAGAGTAAGTACATAAAGAGGAAGTAAATTTATACCCTTTATTTAAAATTTTTGGACACTTGTAAAAATACAGAATTAATAAAATTATTTAATATGTAACTTAAGTTGCATCATTCTATGTTACATTTGTAATATCCTTTATGTTGTTTTATCTTTGTGCTTGTAAGTGCCTGCTTATCTCTTCCCAAGCAGGCACAGATACGCTGGTTGATCATTATAATGAAGGATATAAAATGGATGCAACTACATCTAAGTTATACTAATTCTGTATTTTCTCGATAAAGGACAAGAGTTAGAAAAATTGAAATAAAGAGTATAAATTTACATAGTGCTATAATTACTGTCTGCCCTTTTTGAAGATTCTAAATCAGGGCTTTTTTCAAGATTTTGGGAATATGACCCATACCTCTGGAATTGGGAAATTTTAATTGTTTTGCCAGAAATTAGATTTTTTTGCATCATAGGAGAATACAAATTTTACACATATATAATTATATCAATAATTTCTGAATTTAAGAAACAAATTATGATTGATAAACTAAAAAGCTATAATATTTAATTAATAAAATGACACAGATAACATAGTTTTTTTTCAGAAATTGTTGTATTGATTAAATCTGGGATTTTTCTTCTCAAATTGGGAAAAAAGCATATGTTTTGCCACTGGGAACTTGACCCAATATCAGCTACAAAATCAACTGAAAAAAGCCATGTAAATATTATAAAAGACTTACTTAGATTTTCATTTAACCTCTGCTCCCTGTGGCTGTTGGTCACTGGTTTAAAATACTGTTGTTGTCTGGCGGGATTCCTTGAAGCCTTCATTAACTTATCATCCAAATCATCTTCATAGAAACCACGCCCGCCATCCATTTTATACCTCTCTCCAGGGTGCGGTCGTGACGAGGCATTTTTTCCCAATTCCGACTCTAACTTACTGGTGCCTGCTTGCGGAGGTGGGGTCACAGGTTCAGCATCTTCATCACCATACCACCAGTTCTTAATGCCACCAAATATACTCTGTATGCTTGTTATATTTTTCTGGGAGGTTTTTAGATCCTGGTTGATTTTTCCGGTTTTCGCTTGAATATTGTTCAGTTGTTCCCTTTGATGAAGCAATTCCTGTCAGAATAGAAAAATAATGAAGAAAGTTAATCCTTTGCTCCATATACATGTATATGCCTTTTGTCCCATTGATGACTAGTTTAGATCCAGATCAGTCAGAACATATGCACCATCAGATTTTTTAGATTCTTGTTATTTCTGACAAGAAAGTGACAAGTGTAGATGGCGTGGATGTGCCAGAAGACTTAGACCTATACCAGTAGCACATACAACAAGAGCTGTCAGAGGAGACAGCATGCTCGACTATTCGAATCATTTGAAACAACTGCAATTTGAAGATTAAAACAATAACAACTATGGCCATATATTGGTGTGAAATCAGGAAAAATATTAACAAGTGAATGGTAAGGGAGAAATTCATTTCAAATAACAGAAATAATTCCTTAATGTACCATAAATATTAAACTGAATAGGGGAATAACTATGAAATATTTCTGAATTTGTTAGAAAACATGTTAGTAATTTTTTATGAGAGACATTTACTTTTAGTCAAATATCAATCACTTCAGTAATGTTAAAGAAAAGAACTGAAATGAAAATATAATGGAAGTTTGAAGTTGATACCTTAAGTATTTTGTGCAAAGTTATCGATGAGGTGCACTTAAGTGAAAATATAAGTGAAACTAGAAATGTGTCCATAGGACACAGATGCCCCTGCTATGCATCATTTTCAGACACTGAAGTGAAATGATGGGAATAATAGCATTTCAACGACAGTGATGTTGGAGGAATTATAAGAATATGCATAAACTTGAAGATAAGTAAATTATTTGTATTTGTGGCACTGTTGTCTTCACATTACGGAAATGTCTGCGAAGAAGTTGGTGGTAATGCAATGCAATGTCATAGCGAACATTTGTGCCAAGTTATTTTGAAATTCCTTCATTCATAAAAGAGTTATAGCCTGAACAAGTAAATTCAATTTAAGTAACTGTGACCTTGACCTTGGACTTACAGGCATGGGTAATGTACGCAACACACCGCCTTGTCATGGTGAACATTTGTGCCAAGTTATTTTGAAAACCCTCCATTCAAAACAAAGTTATAGCCCTTACAATAAAATTCTATTTTTAGTAACAGTGACCTTGACCTTCGACCTACAGGCATGGGCATGGTACGCGAGACACCGCCCTGTCATGGTGAACATTTGTGTCAAGTTATTTTGAAATCCCTCCATTTATAACAAAGTTACAGCCTGGAAAAGAAAATGCTATTTTTAGTAACAGTGACCTTGACCTTGGATCTACAGGCATGGGTATTGTGTGGACACACCGCCTTGTCATGGTGAACATTTGTGCCAAGTTATTTTGAAATCCCTCCATTCATAACAAAGTAACAGCCTGGACAAGAAAATTCTATTTTTAGTAACAGTGAACTTGACCTTCGACTTACAGGCATGGGCTTGTACTTGACACACCATCTTGATATGGTGAACAATTATACCAAGTTAATTAAAATCCAATAAGAAATAACTAAGTTAGAGCGGACAAGATTTTGCAAGAAAATTCTATTTTTAGTAACAGTGACCTTGACCTTGGACCTACAGGCATGGGTATTAAACGCGACACACCGCATTGTCATGGTGAACATTTGTGCCAAGTTATTTTGAAATCCCTCCATTCAAAACGAAGTTAAGGGCCAAGTGTATATTTTGCTTAACACTAAATGTAAGTGAAAAAGGGGCATAATTTGAAAAATATTGGAAGCAGGGTTATGGGTCTTGTTGGTTATGATGTAGATTTTGGTGGTGAAAATATATTTCAAGTTTCAAGGCAATATCTCAAGTAGTTTTAAAGTTATGGTCAAAATGCATATTTTGCTTAACACAAAATATAAGAAAAAAGGGGCATAACTTGAAATATATTGACAGCAGAGTTATGGGTCTTGTTGGTAATGATGTAGAATTTGATGGTGAATATATATTCCAAATTTCAAGTTGATATCTCAAGTAGTTTATAAGTTATGGACCAAAGTGCATATTTTCCTTAACGCAAAATTTAAGTGAAAAAGGGGCATAACTTGAAAAATATTTGTAGCAGAGTTATGGGTCTTGTTGGTAATGATGTAGAATTTGATGGTGAATATATATTCCAAGTTTCAAGTTGATATCATAAGTAGTTTTCAAGTTATGGACCAAAGTGCATATTTTGTTTAACGGACGCCGACGCCGACGCCGACACCGGGGCAAGTAGGATAGCTCCCCTATTCTTCGAATAGTCGAGCTAATAACAAGAGCCAGTCGGAAACGACTGCACACTCGACTATTCAAATAGTCGGACATATTTAACCACATTTTAAACTGGGCTTCATTTAAACTGGGGAGTGATTCAAGAGTTTATGACACCCCCAAACACACACATGAACAAAAGTTTCTTGATCCAAGTTAAGAAATCAATAAATTACACTTAATTTATTCTTGTACAGACTTGGGGTCAATGACTTTAAAATGTAATTAATTAAATTACAATTACATGGTAAATTCTTCAATTACAATTATATTACACCATTTTCACAAAATTAATTAAATTAAATTACAATTACTTTACTAAAGTAATTAATTACATTTCAATTACATACTTTTACATGAAAATTCGGAACACATTAAAGATATTAAGCAACTTAAAACACACTCACATCATCTATTCATTTGCATACATATATCATGTTATTTACACCTATATTTCATTGTTGCTTTTTAAAAATAAAAGTTCCAAAATTTTTGTCTGTGAGCAAGCAGTGCTCCGCCCAAAACACTCTTCCTGCAATTGTGAAAAGGTGCTCCAATGGTGCCAAAACGTTTGGAAGTGAAACAAGAGGGCCAAATGGCCCTATCGCTCACCAGATTCTTGGAAGCATGAAATGAAAGGGTGGAAAGAATTCCAGGAAAGAGCAAGTACACAGCTTTCTTTTCAACAATGTGAAGAATGGGTTTTATAGTTTCACACAAAGATATGTTTTCACATTTGATAAGGTGATTATTCTACTTGATTTGCTGTGGTATTATAGCATTTCATACTGTTACACTTATGTATAATTCTAAGAAGGGTTTAGTCTTCAACCAATTAGATACATGCAGATAATGTTTTCTATTTCGAGGCACTAGTTTGGTTGTTATTAATAGAATATACCTTTGCTACAAAAATGTTTAACTCTTTTTTCCATATATATTTATATATATATATATATATATATATATATATATATATATATATATATATATATATATATATATATATATATTATATATTAAAGGCTACCACTGCAGATCCTGAACAAACAACACAAATGAGCAGGCTGATCTAGATCTACACTGTTGGTATTGCATAAAAATGTGTATACATGTATATGATGAAAGAGTTTAAGACTAGTTGGGTGAATATCAGGGCCAAAAAGCATAAAACTGGGACTAGAGACCATAATTAGTGCTCAAGTATCTCATTCACATGAAAAATATGACATGCACAATTATCTAAACTGTATACTGAACAACTGTTGAAATGTCATGCCAAAATCTGTAAAACTGTGGAAGTTAGCATTAGCAGATTTGATTAATATCTGCTTGTCTCCTAAAACTAATGAACTAAACCATAGGAAAAACATGTTCGCACTTGAACACTTAAAGGTGAATATATGCGAAAAGTTTCACATCATATTAGCCTGTCTTAAAATGAAAAAGTTATTTGTGTCATAATATTTTGTAAAATTATTCTTTCTATGAAAAAATGCTGGAATGATCCATATGAAGAACTGTTCAAGAAGTTCACGTTACAGGGTTTGTGACTGTTACATAGTGCTCATTTCAAGGGAAAATAATCAATTGAGCAACAATGAAAAGTATGTCATAAGTAAAAGTATGTGCATTTGAACACTTGATGATCATACATTGTACAGTGAAACCCCTCTATAACAGAGATCTGAGGGACTAAGGGAAAGTGTCCTTAATAGCGGGTTGTCCTTAATTGTGGGTATAAATCAAGAAGAAAACAACATTTGCGTTCTTTAAAAACTTGTCCATAATACTGGGGTGCCCTTAATATTGAGTGTTTGTAATGAGGGGTTTTACTGTATTTGCAAGCATTTAAGGCAATATTTTCAAAATGGGTGTTCAGTTTACCTATATTTTGTGTCATTCTTTGACACTCTGTCAGAACAAGAGGTTGAATTAATTGAACAAGTAATTTCCATTTTACAGGCAACACTAAGTTTCATGTTAGAGTTGCATTTGAAAGGGATATAACTCATGAAATATTGAAACTGGAGGTATCATTCTTGTTGTCACAGATGGCATTGTTAGTGCTGATGATATATTCCAAGCACGAAGTGAATAAAACCAGTACTTTCAAAGTTATAGGCAACATTAAGTTTCATGTTAAAGATGCATTTGAAAGGGGCATAACTCAAAAAATATTGAAACTGGAGTTATCATTCTTGTTGTCACAGATGGCATTGTTCATGCTGATGATATATTCCAAGTATGAGGTGAATAGGACACGTACTTTCAATGTTATAGGCAACATTAAGTTTCAGGTTATAACTAAAAAAATATTGAAACTGGAGTTATCATTCTTGTCGTCACAGATGGCATTGTTCGTGCTAATGATATATTCCAAGTATAAAGTAAATAGGACAAGTACTTTCAAAGTTATCGGCAACATTAAGTTTCAGGTTAAAGTTGCATTTGAAAGGGGCATAACTAAAAAAATATTGAAACCAGAGTTATCATTCTTGTCGTCACAGATGTAAATTGTTCATGCTGATGATATATTCCAAGAATGAAGTGAATAGGACAAGAACTTTCAAAGTTATAGGCAACATTAAGTTTCAGGTGAAAGTTTGGGGGACTATGGGGCGCCGCCGCTGCTGCCAAACAATAGGATCCCTAAAGAATTCAAGCAGACCTTTGGTGTTCTGTTAGTGAGTTTATATATTGGGGTCTATATGGACAAATATGATTGTTCAATAGTATAGTCATACTTAAGTTTAAAGTTAGGGCTTTAAAAACAGTGAATGAAATACTTATTAAGCTCGATTTTCAAAGTACTATAACGTTAAAATGCTAATTCAGTCAGTACCTGTAAAAAATGACATAAATGTTACCTTATTCAAATCTCCAAGCTCTGTTGTTAAATTAAGTTAACACTGACCTAAAGCATTCCAGTTCAAGAAGGCACTCACAATGAACATGAGCAATGACCTCTTATATATCTTAACAGCAAATATTGCACCAACTCTAAATATAAACTGAAGATAGGTAAAGATATTGAATTGTAGACACTTAAAATTTTTCACTCTGCTACTAAAGTGTTTGTTTCAAATTTAATCACAGATCAACCAGCGAATGAATTGTTCAGGAAAGATTGAATTTTAAAATGGTATGAACTCTGTGTCAAGGTCTGGTTGATAACTGTAGAAGAACACAATTAAACTCTTGAGTTCTGAGACCGGTATTGTACTCGACACACCGCCTTGTCAAGGTGAACATTTGTGCCAAGTTATTTTGAAAAGCAATGAGAAATAACAAATTTACAGGGAAGACAAGTTAATTCTATTTTCATTAACAGTGACCTAGTTTTTGGACCAAGATGTCCCATATTCAAACTCGTCCGAGAAATTGCTGGGTCAGACATCCCGACCAAGTTTCATGACAATCGAAACAAAAATGTGACAGCTAGAGTGTTAACCAAAAAATTATATTTTTAATTACAGTGACCTAGTTTTTGGACCCATATTCGAACTCGTCCAAGAATAATTGGGACAAACATCCTGACCAAGTTTCATGACAATCAGAGCAAAAATGTCACAGCAACAGTGTTAACAGGGAAATTCTATTTTTAGTAACAGTGACCTAGTTTTTGGACCCAGATGATCCATATTCGAACACGTACAAGAAATCATTGGTACAAACATCCTAAGAACATCCAAGAAATTACTGGGACAGACATCCTGACTAAGTTTCATGACAATTGGAGCAAAAATGTTACGGCAAGAGTGTTAACAAGAAATTTCTATTTTAAAAAGCACTAATGTTGTTTTTAGACCAAGATGACCCATATTCGAACTCGTCCAAGAAATCACCGAGACGAACATCCTGACCAAGTTTCATGACAACAAAGCAAAAATGTGACCGCTAGAGTGTTAACAAGAAAATTCTATTTTTAGTAACAGTGACCTAGTTTTTGGACCCAGATGACCCATATTCAAACTCATCTAAGAAATCATTTAGACAAACATCCTGACCAAGTTTCAAAACAATCGAGGCAAAAATGTGACCGCTAGAGTGTCAACAAACTAATGCATAATGTACTGACCGGCGGACAGACAATAAAACTGAGACTAGAGACCATACTCAATTCTCAAGCATCTGACTGCCAAAAACTGAAAAAAATGAAATGCATGAGTTCTGAGACCCCCTATTTATATGCCAGTTTGTTTACATACACTGTATACAGCTGAAACCTCTCTTTAACCCTTTCCTCCATAATTACCCATTTTTATGCATCTGCGACAAGTGTAGATCCAGATCAGCCGGCAAATTTGTGCCATCTGATCAGGATCTGCAGTGGTTCCAATGGGTCAGAAATAACCTAATGAATCAAAAAGCAAACAGTGTAGATCCTGATAAAATAATATGGGTGGATGTGCCAACTGATCTAGATCTAGGGTTAATATAGTCTGAACATTTTAAGAATTAGCTTTAAATTTGTTGTAGTTGGTGTTTTAAAGCGACATTACTTCAATTTAACCCGCTCTTGTATGAAATATTACATGTATTTGGAACTATAGTCACTAATTTGCAGCATTAGTTCGGGCTAATAAAATTTTAATTTACTGAATTAAATTTGGTCCGCGCGACTAAAAACGAAAGTAAGATTTCCGAAACGTCACAGAAATCGAGATCGCGCATGAAGTTGTCGCGTCGTTAAAAATAAATGCTAAATATAGCTCCATTATATTTAGCTTCTTAAAAGTTCGTGAATGACAATTTAACAATATCATTTAAAAATCCCATCTATAAGAAAGAATTTGACCAGACCTTTTGTGTTCTGTTAAAGAGGTCATAAATTGGAGTCTATTTGGACAAAAATGATGTTTTTAGTGGTATATTCTTATTTATATTATTATAATTTTAAAGCTGGGGCTTTAATTACAAACAGTGAATAAAATATTAAGAAAAGTCTGATATTCAAAGTGCTTTAAAGTAAGAATGTTGTTTACCTTATAAAAACTCCCAGAGCAAAGTTCTTAAAATTGCATAACACAGATCTAAGCAGGAAAGTTCAGTAGGTCATTCATTGACCATGGACAAGAGCTCTTTCTCTCTGTTTTCTTTTGAGACAGTAGTTTGCTTGAAATTAATAGACTAAACCTTTTCTACAAAAATGCTTAACCTTTTCCTCCATATATATACTTTTTTTCAATGGACAATCAGTGTAGATCCAGATCAGTCAGCATATCCCTTTTGCTAAACAAAATCTACACTGTTAGCTTTTTTATTTGTTCAGTTAATTCTGACTAAAATTCAACCAGTGCAGATCCTGAATAGACTACATAAATAAGCCAGCTGATCTGGATTTACACTGTTGGCATAGCAAAAAAATATGTACGAGTGGAAAGAGTTTGGTCAAGATCAGGGCTAAAGACAATAAAACTGAGACTAGAGACCATACTCAATTCTCAAGCAAATGACTGCTGAAAACTGATACTAGTCTTAGAAAAAAATCACATGCTGGAGTTCTGAGACCTCCAATTAACTAGCCATTTTTTATACATACACGTACAACATAACCCTTTCCTCCTTATATACGCATTTTTACGCAGGTGGAACAAGTAGATCCAGATCAGCTGGCACATTCCTGCCGTCTGATCAGGATCTGCACTGGTCCCATTTTAGTTAGAAATAACCTAATACATAAAAAAGCGAACAGTGCAGATCCTGATCAGATTGTTTGGATGTGCCGGCTGATCTGGATCTACACTGTTCGCCCATGCAAAAAGTTGTGTATATGGATGAAAGGGTTAATATAGTCTGAACATTTTGTGAATGTACTTCAAATTTGTTGTTGTTGTTGTTGTTGCTTTACTTACAAATTTGAACAAAATATTCACAAAAGCCCATGTTCAGTGCTATAAATTACAAATGATTATTTCATAGAATATGTCAAAATTTACCCTATAAAAACTTCCAGAGCAAAGTTCTTAATATTGCATAACACAGATCTAAGCAGGAAAGTTCAGTAGGTCATTTAATATGACCAGCAACCAGAGCATTGAACTCCATAATGCATTCTTATACATCTTAATATAGCTGAAGACAGGTAGAACTATTGAAATTTTGTCACTTAAAATTTTCACTCTGCTACTAAAATTTTTGTTTCAAATTTTATCACTGAACAACCAGTGAATGAATTGTTCAGGAAAGATTGAATTTTTAGATGGTAAAAAGTTTGTGCCAAAATCTGGTTGATAACTATAGAAAATCAAAGGTTAAAAACAGAATTTAAAAGAAAAAAATTTTGAAAACCCCAGGGCGGGGCCCCTGGGCAATTCAAGAACATGATTTTAATAATTTGAGTAGAGATCATTAATATCAATATTCATACCAAATTTGATGACAATCACATAAAAAATGTGACCTCTATTGCATTAACAAAATTTTTGCTTTAATCTGACCTAGTGACCTAGTTTTTGACCCAAGATGACCCAGTTTCAATAGGGGTCATCACACCACCAAGAGAAACATTCTGACCAAGTTTGATGAAAATCGGTTGAAAACTGTGGCCTCTATCGCGTTAACAAAGAAAATGTTGACGGACGACGGACGCCGGACGACGGACATCTGGTGCCCCTCTGATCACAATAGCTCACTCAGAGCCTTCGGCTCTGGTGAGCTAAAAAACTGGTTGCTTATTTTGCTTGAACAAAATACATTTTCCCCTTAAAAGAACCCTTTGGTGCATTTAGGAAATACAAAATCCTTAAGAGCATTTTTTCATGTTTACAACTGAAATAATTTGTACACTATTTAGATGTTATATTTCAATGTGGGCCTCAGTTTAAGCTTAATATGAATTGTTGTTAATATATTTTCAATTAGTTACTGCACAAAACATCATCCCAAACTTTTAACAGTTGTCAGGTTGATAATTGAGATAATCCTACACTTAACACCCCTCTAGCAGCTACACTATACAATCTGTCAAAGGTGAGAATCAGTGACAATACACTGCTCAGATTAAGATCAATGCTCTGTTTTGTATCATAAGAACAAATTAAATTTGAAGTTGCAGACCATTGATTTTCAGAAATGTATAGTAAGAATATAGAATGTAATTAAAATGTAATTGAAATGTAATTGTTATCTACACACATTTTCATGATGTAATTATTTATTTTCAATTACATGTAATTAACTAGAATGTTGTGTTCCGCGGAACACATGTGTCGCCTGCTTGCAAAAAAGTTGAAATGTGGGCCTATGTTTAATCATATATAACAAAATTTTTTATTCAAGTTGATTTCAATACTACACCACAGAACACACGAGTCACCTAAATTGCATTTGAAAGGGGAATAACTAAAAAAATGGTGAAACCTGAGTTATCATTCTCCACCATTTGGTATGTGCATGCAGATGAAATATTCAAAGAATTATGTGAACTGAACAAGTACTTTCAATTTTACAGGCAACATTATGTTTCATGTTAAAGTTGCATTTGAAAGGGGCATAACTCATAAAAAATTCAAATAGGAGTTTTCATTCTTGTCAACAATGTTGTTGTTCATGCAGCTGATATATTCCAAGTATTAAGTGAAAAGGACAAATACTTTCAAAGTTATATGCAACATTAGGTTGCATTTGAAAGGGACATAACTTAAAAATAGTTAAACAGGAGTTATGTTGTTGTATCCGATGTTGTTGTTCATGAAGATGAAATATTTCAAGTATTATGTAAATAACACAAGTACTTTAAAAAATATAGGCAACATAAAGTTTTATGTTAAGGTTTCATGTAAAAGGAACACAAGTCATAAAAAGTCAAACAGGAGTTATCATTCTTGTTGTTTGTGATGACGTTGTTCATGAAGATGATATATTCTGAATCAGGGATTCTATAATCGTCGGCAGGCCGGTCATTGACCGATTTTCGGGAAGAATGTCCGATTGAAATTTCAAAATTGGTTAAAAAAAATCGGTCATGAATAGTGGCCCATAAATTGTTACAAAAATTACCATCATGTACATTTTTTCACAGCTTAATCAGCTATTAATCTGTCAATTATCGAATTCACAACTCTGCTACCATGACCACCACGACTACACGTCCCGTGAATAGCGTGCGGCATAGACAGGATGTGGTCGGTCTCATTTTAACAACGGGCGGGTTTGTTTAATTTGCAAATGAACTGCGCTAGTCAGGCTGTTTGATGTCAGAATTAAAAGTGGCAATACCCGTGATTTTATTAATTAACATACACAAATAAAACAGTAAGCATTCTATTGAAAGAAGTGTTAGTCCGATGTGCGTAATTCTAAATGTCCGCTGATCGAATAAAATAAAGTACGTTTAAAAATGCTGTTTCGCAAATTTAAAGAAAACTTCTACAATGCGGATTTTAGTTAAATTGATTGCCGATTTTGCAAGTTGAAAGGCTCAAATGAATAATTAATGTGAAAAGTAATCGAGTAACCGGCTTGATTACTTACGTCCATAACGATTCAAATAAATTTTAAATTTACAAAAATCTACGTACGCAACATTTATTTCCGACTCGGAAATGAATGTTGCATACGCAGACTCGTGTTAGATCTTGTAGATTCAAGAATTACTAATTCATGACATAATTGACGTATATTTACGTAAAGCGGATACTTGCCTCTCGTAATTCCGAGAGTTAATAAATGTTCAATGAACTAAAAAATCCACTTCACAATCACTATGAACACTGCTATTTTGAACTGTTACGTCATGTTTTTAATGCATGGGATGCTTGTGTATTACAACAAAGACGCCGTAAACTTCAAACGTCGCGTGCCCCTCTAATAAATCGATCAAAGAACTTTTCCGTCTACAGTCCGAAAATCATGAAATTTATCTGTTGGAAGGTTGTAGGATATCGCCGACGAGAATTCATGTTGTAAGGAAGGAATGAACTGGGGGTCAGGAGAGTTAAATGCACTGAACGCGGGGACCGGAAGTCGCAGTTCGTGCGGACCGGAAGTCGGGGAATAGTCAATTTTGGCGCCAATGTCCGATTGGGAATTTGAAATTTTAGAATCCCTGTTCTGAATATTAAGTGAACAAGACAAGTAATTCAAAAGTTAACATCAACATTAAGTTCCGTGTTAAAGTTGCATTTGAAAGGGGCATAACTCAAACTAGTAATGTGTCCATAGGACACGGATGCCCCCGCTATGCATCGTTTTCAGATACTAAAGTGCAATGATGGGAATAATAGCACTTCAAAGACAGTGATGTTCAAGTAATTATAAGAATATGCATAAACTTGATGATCAAGTAAATTATTTGTATTTTGGCACTGTTGTCTTCTCATTACGGAAATGTCTGTGAAGAAGTTGGTGGTAATGCAATGCAACGTCATAGTGAACATTTGTGCCAAGTTATTTTGAAATCCCTTCCTTCATAAAGAAGTTATAGCCCGAACAAGTAAATTCAAGTTTTAGCAACTGTGACCTTGACCTTGGACTTACAGGCATGAGTAATGTACGCAACACACCACCTTGTCATGGTGAACATTTGTGCCAAGTTATTTTGAAAACCCTCCATTCAAAACAGTTATAGCCCGGACAAGGAAATTCTATTTTTAGTAACAGTGACCTTGACCTTGGACCTACAGGCATGGACATGGTACACGACTCACCACCTTGTCATTGTGAACATTTCTGCCAAGTTATTTTGAAATAACTCTATTCCTAACGTAGTTACAACCCTGACAAGAAAATTCTATTTTAGTAACAGTGACCTTGACCTTGGACCTACAGGCATGGGCATGGTACGGGACACACCACCTTGTCATGATGAACATTTGTGTCAAGTTATTTTGAAATCAATCTATTCCTAACAAAGTTACAGCCTGGACAAGAGAATTCTATTTTTAGTAACAGTGACCTTGACCTACAGGCATGGGCATGGTACGCGATACACCGCCCTGTCATGGTAAACATTTGTGTCAAGTTATTTTGAAATCCCTCCATTTATAATGAAGTTGCAGCCCAGACAAGAAAATTCTATTTTTAGTAAAAGTGACCTTGACCTTGGACCTTCAGGCTTGGGTATTGTGCGGACACACTGCCTTGTCATAGTGAACATTTGTGCAAAGTTATTTTGAAATCCCTCCATTCATAACAAAGTAACAGCCTGGACAAGAGAATTCTATTTTTAGTAACAGTGACCTTGACCTTTGACCTACAGGCATGGGCATGGTACGCAACACATCGCCCTGTCATGGTAAACATTTGTGCCAAGTTATTTTGAAATCCCTCCATTCACAAAGTAACAGCCCGGACAAGAAAATTCTATTTTTAGTAACAGTGACCTTGACCTTCCACCTAAAGGCTTGGGCATGTACGTGACATACCGTCTTGATATGGTGAACAATTATACCAAGTTATTCAAAAATCCAATAAGAAATAACAAAGTTACAGAGCGGACAAGATTTTGCAAGAAAATTCTATTTTTAGTAACAGTGTCCTTGACCTTGGACCTACAGGCATGGGTATTGTCACGACACACCGCCTTGTTATGGTGAACATTTGTGCCAAGTTATTTTGAAATCCCTCCATTCCAAACAAAGTTAAGGGCAAAGTGTATATTTTTCTTAACACAAAATGTAAGTGAAAAAGGGGCATAATTTGAAAAATATTGGAAGCAGGGTTATGGGTCTTGTTTGGTTATGATGTAGATTTTGATGGTGAAAATATATTTCAAGTTTCAAGGCAGTATCTCAAGTAGTTTTAAAGTTATGGGCAAAATGCATATTATGCTTAACACAAAATATAAGAAACAAGATATATTCCTATTAAAACTAATGTAAATGGAAGTATCAAAGGGCCATAACTTCTGAACGGAACATGTAAGAGCAAAACCCCACCTTTATGCACAACAACATATCAGGCCAAGCATTGCGGTAAAGTTTCCCAGCAGAGGTGTAGGAGGAGTTGCGTTCACGAGATATACTCCTATTTAAACTAATGTAAATGGAAGTATCAAAGGGCCATAACTTCTGAACGGAACATGTAGGAGCGAAACCCCACCTTTATGCACAACAACATATCAGGTTAAGCATTGTGGTCAAGTTTCATTAAATTCCCACCAGTAGTGTAGGAGGAGTTGCGTTCACCAGATATACTCCTATTAAAACTAATGTAAATAGAAGTATCAAAGGGCCATAACTTCTGAACGGAACAGGTAAGAGCGAAACCCCACCTTCATGCACAACAACATATCAGGCCAAGCATTGTGGTCAAGTTTCATTAAATTCCCACCAGTAGTGTAGGAGGAGAAACTGGAGTAATCATTATTGCTGTCACAGATGGCATTGTTCATGCTGATGATATATTCAAAGTATGAAGTGAAAAGGACAAGTACTTTCAAAGTTATAGGCAACATTAAGTTTCATGTTTAAGTTGCATGTGTAAGGGACATAACTCATAAAATAGTCAAACAGGAGTTATGATTCTTGTTGTAACCAATGATGTTGTTCATACAGATGACATATTTGAAGTTTTAAGTGAAAAGGACAAGTACTTTCAAAGTTATAGGCAACATTAAGTTTCATGTTAAAGTTTTAATTGCAAGGGGCATAACTAAAAAATATTGAAACTGGAGTTATCATTCTTGGTGTCACAAATGGTGTTGTTCATGCTGATGATATATTTCAAGTTTGAAGTGAATAGGACATTACTTTCAAAGTTATAGGCAACATTAAGTTTCATATTAAAGTTCATATTAAAGTCATTTGAAAGGGGCTTAACTCAAAAAATACTGAAACAGGAGTTACCATTCTTGTTGTCACAGATGGCGTTGTTCATGCAGATGATTTATTAGAAGTATTACGTTAATAGGACAAGTACTTTCAAAGTTATAGGCAACATTAAGTTTCATATTAAAGTTACATATTTAAGTCATTTGAAAGGGGCATAACTCAAAAAATACTGAAATAGGAGTTATCATTCTTGTTGTCACAGATGGCGTTGTTCATGCTGATGACATATTTCAAGTATTAAGTTAATACGACAAGTAGTTTCAAAGTTATTAGCAACATTAAGTTTCATATTAAAGTTCCATATTAAAGTCATTTGAAAGGGGCATAACTAAAAAAATACTGAAACAGGAGTTATCAATCTCGTTGTCACAGATGGCATTGTTCATGCAGATGATATATTCCAAGTATTAAGTTAATAGGACAAGTACTTTTAAAGTTAATGGCAACATTAAGTTTCATATTAAAGTTGGGGAACTACCGGACGACGGCATTGCCGACGACAACGACGACGTTGCCGGATAATAGGATCCCTATGTGTCTACCTGCTATCGCAGGCGACACAAAAATACATCCAATTACACATTACGATCAATTACTTGGACATTTGTAATTAAATGGCAATTTATTTCAATTACAAATTCAATTACCCCAAGTCTGTTCTTGTAGGGTTCTTTTGGAGGGTTTACACAACCCAGCCCATACACCCCTGATCCCACATCCATCTACCCACTATCCCTGCAAACCTCCAACCCCCACCCCCATAACCACTCAACACCCAATTTTTGTCATTTGTTTATACCTCTGGAATGGTATAGTATATTATGGTATGGTTATGGTTTTGGTTATGGTATGGCACAGTACAGTATATAGTGTAGTGTGGTGTGGTGTGAAGTGGTATGGTATGGCATGGTATGGTATGGTATGGTAGGTACTGGTACTGGTATGGTATGGTGGTGTGGTATGGTTTGGTATGGTATAGTATAGTATGGCATATAGTATTATATTGTATGGTTTAGTATAGTATGGTATAGTGTGGCATATAGTATTATATTGTATGGTTTAGTATAGTATGATATACAGTATGGTATGGTAGGGGGTGGGGAAGGTACACAACTCAGATACCCTTGACCCTGCACCCCCTCTACCCACCACAATCTGATGGTATGGTGGTATGGTATGGTATAGTATTATATATTGGTGTGGTATGGTTTGGTATGGTATTGTGGCGACCTTGGTTTATATGTCTCCAATGTGGTAGCGTTTCTATCTTCAGATGGCAGGCCGAGACATAATTTTAGAGCATCTAATTGAGCTCACTATAGGGATAAGTAAAAACAGATGCACTTTCAAGTTTCAAACGAAATTTAGTTTAATTCGGTATTCAGTTATCAGTTCAATTAGATATATAAGACTTCGGTATCAAATCAGCAATAGTATTCAGTTGTCAATGCAATTAGATATAAGAGTCCAACTCTATATCAGCAATAGTATTCAGTTGTCAATACGATTAGATGTACAATAATTCAATTCAACATCAGCAATAGAATTCAGTTGTCAGTACAATCAGACCTATACGCATTCAACTCTAGATAATAATAATAGTAGTCAATTATTGCATTTAGATTCTAAATCATTAATGCACCTTTATCTAGATCTATGTTGATATCCAATATCAATACAATATTAATTCTGGGAGCCAAAAATCCCTTATGGCCTCTAATATTGCTATTTCTGATCTCTCCTGACTAAGAAAAACTGGGATATTTATAGTGGGAACGAATTCTGCCAACAACGGCGGAAAACAGCAGAATTCGGCGTAAATTACCTATGACGTCATTCACGTCGGCAGAAAACTGCAGAAGTTTACAAGCGGATTTCCGCTGGTCCGGCAGAAAACCTGGCAGAATTTATTAATAATGAATGGATTGACGGGATATTTGACTAGGAATCAAATAATTAAACATATTTACAACAATTACCTCTGATATGACATCTTTTTGTTCTTTTAATGACGAGTAAAAATGCTTTAAACTGTTAGCTGTCAAAAGTTTACAATGTGCGTTTGTTTATAAACAAAGAACGCCCTAGCATTACCTATGACAAAATTCACAATCATTGATGACGTAATACGCGACAGTCAGCAGCTGAATCTATGGCGGACATTTTGACTTAACGTGATTAAAAATGTTTACAACAATTATCAAATTACGTGTACTCTATCGATCAAATAGGATTATCTTGGATATAAACGTCAAGGTTTGCAACCGATTTAAATATATTTACAAACTATCTAAGAAATTTACGATGTCTTATTCCGTAATTGACTGTAATGTTTTCATGTTTACCGAAACAAACTTGAAAAATAAAGAAAATGTCGGACACACAAGGAGCATGTGTTACACGAATAAATATGCAAGGAGCGTGTGCTACATCATTATATTGTATGATATAGTATACAGTATGATATGGTGGGGGTGGGGGAAGGTACAGCACTCAGATACCCTTTTCGCTAGAATATTGTTCAGTTGTTCACTTTTACGAAGCAATACCTGTCAGAATAGAAAAATAATCAAGAAAGTTAACCCTTTACTTCATATACATGTATATGCCTTTTGTCCCATGGATGACTATAAGTATCATTCAAGTGTGTTGGGTAAAGATCGCGTGATCCGGCCCGAGTGAAATATGCACAAGGGCGGTAACGAGGCTCCGTCGAGTTACCGCCTTAGTGCATATTTCACGAGGGCCAGATCACACAATCTTTAACCAACAAAAGTGAATGATACTTTTTCTTGCATACCGTATTTATTGTGCGCATTTTGTTTTAATTTTCTCTAAATTTTTCTTTGCACTACTTTTTTTATAGTAGCGGAGTGATATACGAGACATTTTATCGTTCATTCATAACTGCGCAAGACAGCGTGACGTCATATAAGGCGCATGACTCATTCTACATGGGGGTGTAGGATCAAATTTCCTACACGGGTGAAAACACCGGATGACCTGATCTGGTATGCAGGAATAGTTTAGATCCAGATCAGTCAGAACATATGCGCCATCAGATTTTTTAGATTCTTGTTATTTCTGACAAAAAAGTGACCAGTGTAGATGGCGTGGATGTGCCAGCAGACTTAGACCTACACCAGTAGCACATACAATAACAAGAGCCAGTCTGAAACAACTGCACGCTCGACTATTCGAATAGTCAGACATATTTAAGCACATTTCAAAATGGGCTTCATTTAAACTGGGGAGTGATTCAGGAGTTTATAACACCCCCTCCCCAACACCCAAACCAAAATCGCAAGCTTAATTTTAACCTTGCGACAAGCTTGCGCAAGCTTAGAATGGGGGCCTACCAATATACAGAGTTATCTCAATATTCTGTCCCAATTTACCTCCCTTTGCAACGCGCACCTGTTACCGGGTAGTTCCGGTCTGAGATTGACAATTAAAACAGACATGCAATAGTCATCAGTCGCCCTTTAAAATACGTTTTAATAGGGTCTTTTCGGTCAGAGATCAGCATTATGCATAAAAAACTTTTAATTATTACACACTGAATGGGAAAATATACAGTTTTTATAGAGCAGCGCATAATATTTCTCTTCTAACCGTTTTAAAACGTTGGATAGGTTTGTGTATGATAATAAAGAGTAAAAAATACGCATTTTTATGCTCAAAAAATGGCAGATTTGAGAAAAAGAGAAAAAGAAGTTAGAAAAAACTTAGAAAAATGTAGTAAAATTCATAACATATGATATAAATTAATGTTTGACGCCCGCAAATAAAACTCCCGTTCCCTTTTATGCGTGTTATTTCATGCCAATGAAACATTTTTTTAAGGAATGTAATATTTTTTTTAAATAACTGAGCCCTTTTCTACAAATTGAATGCATTCCATTTGGTTTACCGATTTTTGCCATGTTCATATTGACGTATTTTTCAATAATGTACTGCTCTTTTTGTCAAAGAGGTTCTTATGAGATTCAAAACATATTCGAACAAGGTTTCGTAACTTTTATCACGTTTTTCTCTTTATTTTTTAAATTTTATTTTAGTTTATTAAGTTTTACAATACATTTTAACTCATTAAATAAATATACTTTTTGTGAAAATTTTTCCGAGGGCTATTTTATTTCGTTCGCTTCGGAGCACTTTAAGTTGCCAAAATCAAATACCGGTAAACAATTTTCTAGTCTAAAACAACAATGTGACAATTAATTTGAATATTAATCCCTAGTCAGTTTCTTAAAACAACACTTTTTCCACAACAAGCAACTTTTTCAACCTCTTACAAATCTACAACTTAACTTCAAAAGACCTTTATCACACCTCCAGCTGTCTTGCTAATAAGATTACGTAACACGGTCATAAAACACCAGGCCCTTTTCTTTAATAGCAGTGTTTGCATGACTTAAAATTGATTGGCTGAAAACATAAAAAGCTATAATTTCCATGCTAGCGAATAAATTAAATTGTCATAAAGGATAAAGTTACGTAATTAGGTAAAGTTTAGTTATTAACTTAAAATCAATGTATAAAGATGATGGTTATTCCTGATATGCCTGTTTCACATTTTGCTCAGCCGACAATGAATTTTAACTTCAAAATGCACTTTGATAATTTTTATCTACACTTCTAACGCTACGCTTATTACCGCTTCCAAACCAGAACTACCCTATCAGCAAGGGAAGCCACTCTCAATGGGAGGTAACTGTGTATATCGGTAGGCCCCCATTGGAACCGCGCGGCAAGCTTGCGCAACCTTAATTTGCAAGCTTGCGCAACCTTAATTCGCAAGCTTGCGCAACCTTAATTCGCAAGCTTGCACTTGCTTGCGCAAGCTTGTTAGGACCTTATGCAATAATGTGCAATAATGTGTATGACCTTGATCTTGATTGCAACCCCAAATAATTATGGTTGAGTTTAAGAGATACCATTAGCTAATATTATAACATTACAAACCTAAATTCAATCATCATGTCTTTGCACTTGATCAAAACTGTTTTTGTGTTTGTCAGATGTGTATGTGTTATTACATCATTATCACCACCATCATATCAATAGCATACCATGCAACTGATAAATAT
The DNA here is from genome assembly GCA_038501625.1 of Corbicula japonica. Taxonomy (NCBI): domain Eukaryota; kingdom Metazoa; phylum Mollusca; class Bivalvia; order Venerida; family Cyrenidae; genus Corbicula; species Corbicula japonica. The sequence goes on along the minus strand of JAZAYU010000733.1, from coordinate 12,511 downwards.
TTGTAAACTTAAACAATTAACTTTCAGTGTATTATAATATTTCATATTAAATAAGTACAGCTGCTTCTAAGTAACATGTACAGCTGACAGCTTGTTTCACAAGTCAAAACTATGCAATAAATACCTGATCTATAGTTGATGTTAATCCATTAAAATTTTCAAACAGTCTTTTTAAAAAATGTAATCCTTTCTTGTAAGAAAAAAGTCTTTCCTGCCTTGGTGCTTCTGCCATTATCCTCCAAATATTCAAACTTGAGTGTGCTTATTTTGCATTGGATAGAAATGATCACATGACTGTACATGTATAGAATTCTTAATAGCTTAAGAAGCAGACAGCTTTACATAAAGTTATCTTCAACATTAGGATAGATTGTTCTACCAGCAGCTTTGCCACGAGACTAATTGGGTCAGGCAGGAAGTAATTCTGACAAGACAAAGAACATCAGTTTGCAAGCTTGCACAAGCTTGCAACACCTTTTACAGTATTGCAAGCTTGCACAAGCTAGTGCAAGCTTGCATCTTATAAAGAAAAATGAAGTTTGAATAAAATCCCTCAAGTAGTTTTGGAGTTATGCTCCAGACAAAATTTATCAAGTAAATCTGATAAAGAGGAATAACTCTAAAAAAGGCAAGGTAGAGTTATTGCACTTGCACACTGCACTACCTTCCAATGTGCTCTGTTAGTGTATGAAATTTGAATAAAATCCCTCAAGTAGTTCTGGAGTTATGCTCCGGACAAAATTTATCAAGTAAATATGATAAAGAGGAATAACTCTAAAAATAGGCAAGGTAGAGTTATTGTTCTTGCACAATGCACTACCTACCAATGTGCTCTGTCAGTGTATGAAGTTTGAATAAAATCCCTCAAGTAGTTTTGGAGTTATGCTCCGGACAAAAATTATCAATTAATTCTGATAAAGGGGAATAACTCTAAAAATAGGCAAGGTAGAGTTATTGTTCTTGCACATTGCACTACCTACCAATGTGTTTTGGAGTTATGCTTCGGACAAAACTTATCAAGTAAATATGATAAAGAGGAATAACTCTAAAAAAAGGCAAGGTAGCGTTATTGTTCTTGCACACTGCACTACCTACCAATGTGCTCTGTTAGTGTAAGAAGTTTGAATAAAATCCCTCAAGTAGTTTTGGAGTTATGCTCAAGACAAAATTTATCAAGTAAATATGATAAAGGGGAATAACTCTAAAAATAGGCAAGGTAGAGTTATTGTTCTTGCACAGTGCTCTACCTACCAATGCGCTCTGTCAGTGTATGAAGTTTGAATAAAATCCCTCCAGTAGTTTTGGACTTATGCTGCGGACAAATTTGTTTCGGACGGACGCACAGACGCACGGACGAAGGGCATTTCTAATATCCCCCACGCCTTTGGCGGGGGATAAAAAAGTTATAGACCGGACACGAAATATGCTCAAACACCACAGGCGGCCTTGACCTTGAGCCAGCCAGGTTGGAACATGGATTCTGCACATCATGTTCATGAACTGAACATTTCACTTAAGTTCATGATATTCATTCCAGGGGTTCAGAAGATATGAACTGGACACGAAATGCATGGTTCAAATCTTCAAACAACTCTGGTGACCTTGGCATTGAGCCGGCCATGTTGGAACATGGGTTCTGCACGTCGTCTTGATGGGGAGATCATTTGACTAAAATTTCATGAAATTCCTTCTAGGGGTTGAAAAGTTATGGACTGGACACGAAATGTGCACGCACGGAAGGACGTACGGACAAAAACCATTCCTTTATCCCTAGCCGCTATGCGGCGGGGATTACAAAATTGAAGTTAGAGTCATGGTTCTTGGCATACACACTCGGGATATGATGATGAACAAGTGTTGAAAGTTTTAAAGCTATAGTATAAGTAGTATGAAAGTTATGAACTTGTACACTAGTTTGCACGCAAATTTTAACTGAAAATTATAAGTCGAAAAGGGCCATAAATTGAACAAATGAAAGTTAGATTTAAGGTTCTTGAACAAGTGTTGAAAATTTCAAAGCTGTAGTGTAAGCTGTAGTGTAAGTAGTATGGAAGCTATAGGTTTGTGCTCTAGCTTGCACGCAAACTTTAACCTGAAAGTCCAAAAAGGGCCATAATTTGATCAAATTAAAAGTAAAGAGTTATGGTTCTTGGCATAATCACTCGGGATTTATGATGAACAAGTGTGCCAAGTTTCAAAGCTGTAGCTATAGTAGTTTTTAAGATATAGGTAGGTTGCACACAAACTTTAACCAAAGCGGGACGCCGACGACAAAGTGAGTACAATAGCTCGACATATTCTTTGAATAGACGAGCAAAAAACAATACATACGAGGGTTGTTCAATATATAATGAGACTGTCCTCATATATTTTTATTCTGACATGAAATATATCAAAATTTGGTATCATTATTAAATATAACTTATCCTTGATTAGAATACCGGCTTTGGTAGAAAAAATATAATGCGACATAGAAATTATGATCATTCCAAAAACCATAGTAACGTGTTATCGCCCCCGTCCATTCAGCATTATAAAGACATACATTATAATATAAAGTAAAGTAATAAACTTTTTTTGCAATTACATCAAAATCCGCCAATAATTTGTTCATTATATCAATGACCTCATATGAAAAAATGACGTCATTTGGTAGTAAAACGTTGAAATAATCAACATTTGTTTACGGTCACCCTTACACGTTGTCACTTAAAACTGATGACACAAGAACGTATTGAAGTGCGGGCAAACATTTAGTTTTGTATGAATTTAGGTAAATCGGCAACGAAAACATTCACAATGTTACAAGAGACTAAGGGGAAAGACAGTGCTTGTCGTGTGTTAGTATTTAGATAGCACAAAAAGTTTTCTGAGGGACATACAGCACTTAATGACGAGCAAAGGTTCGGTAGTAAGAAGTCCGTGACAGCGTCATGCGTAGCGTCCATTCAGTCAGCGCTTGATATGGACAGATGTTTAATGGTGCGGGAGCTTGCCGAAATTGCTGATGGAGCTTTGGAACTGGGCATAGCATACTGACAAAAAATTTAAGCATGAGAAAAGTTAATTAAATATTTAATACATAAAAGTGTTGCATCATTCCTATAGAGGTTCAGTAATTTAAGTATATCGGCGTTTTTGTATCTATATAAAATGATAATAAAAACATAAGAATTCATTTAATTAGTTTTAAGACATTTATAATTCCTGCATTAATATTTATCAGTTAATAAGTCATTAATTTGTGGGCTGCACGCCACCAATGATGTGTTCTGCATTCGGCAGCTTATTTTGAAAAGCTATGAATGTGATAAAACAATATAGCGACGTTTACAATGCGATCGACGTCACTGACGTCGCGACATATTTGTTGCCCGGGGGCGATGATGCAAACATGACCTTCTTATAAATGCTGTAACTTTAAAGCTGTTTTGTGGATTTTTTAAATATTTTCTGAATGTATTCAGAAATGAATGAACTTTGTTATTATCTATTGCATATTACCGTTAAATGTTTCAAATAAAAGATATGAACACAGTCTCATTATATATTGAACACCCCTCGTACATGTATTGAGTAAAGGGATTAATTTGGTTGTTTACATCCAGTGCAGATTAATGTACTGAGGGGCTGGCATACCTACTGTCTGGTCTTCACTCACTACTGGATTAATACTCGCATTTTATTCACAGTAAAGAACATTATTAATTCATATTCTAAATATACCAGTAACTCATATATCAGAATGCTGATCAGAATTCAGATTAAGTACATGTAAGAAATGAGTAGCATAAAGCCAACACTTTTCGAGTCATGTATAAAGGAGTTCCTGTCATCCTGACACAATTAATATAGTTGTAGAACTACAGTTTGATCAAATGGCTATTACACAAATTGAATATCTGAGGTTCCTCGTATTTGCCACTTTCTAGAAGTGCAATTGTGTTGTAGTTTATTGTGGTATGTTTATTTAGTGTCCACAGCGCAACCATGTTTGTCTGAACAGCAAACTTTGTTGCTGGTCTGATGACAATTTGAATGAACAAGCAACCTTTTTAAATGTAACTAACTCAAATAATTAGCTTACTGTAATAGTCTGTATGAGAAATCTTTCAAATACTGGAAATAACTTAATTCTCAAGTAAATAATTGTGAAAGATTCTCAAGAAAATCATCTATAGGTAAAATTTCACCACAATTTCTAAGCACAAACAGGGTTTTTTAGTCAATTTTATACATGTAGCCAATATTCGGTCATGTTCCAAATGGCAAAACATATATTTTTTCCCAAAACGAGAAAAAAAATTTCCCAATTGAATCAATAGAGTTCTTTCAAATTGTTTCCTCCCCTTAGCGCTCTCTAAAATTGAAGAGGATAATTAGTCGATAACTGCACGCGTGGGGGCATCGTTTACTATTGTTAATATGACTAAGAGATTATAAAATTAAGAACATGTTGTTGAGTTCAGTCAAATAACAAAGAATTAAAAAAAACAACGCCTTATGATCATTTACAAGCACATCAAGAAAGGTTATGCGCATTTTAACATTGTTCATCACAGTATTTTCATGATGCGATTATCCAACGGATTTGTTTGATTTCTTTAAGAAATTAAACACGTGATTTTTGTTTACTGAAAATGAATCTGACGTGTATAATTGACAATTCAGACGAACATTATCGGACATTTTACCGTTTTACGGCATTTTTGGTAACGCTACAATTATTTGTGAAATTAGACACATATTTCACACATGTCTTACGTCACTTGTCAGCAACTTGATATGCGTTTTCGTGTTTTGTTTTTGAAAATGAATATTACGTATATACATGATAGGATGATTCCTGCTACAACGCGAGAAATCGTTAAATTCATTGAACCAAACGAATATTGCCGGACGGCAGGCCAGCAAAAACTATTCGAAATTAAAAAATTTGAGAGATTTTTTTAAATAAAAGCTATTTTGAATTCGTTGTTGTTACCGCTGAAGGTTTTGAAATATAATATATTTAAATCTGTTTAAAAATCAAAATGACCATGGACCAGCTCGACAGTGAGTCACAGCAAAGTAAACGATTTGTAACAACCAAGTAACGATTGAGAAACGACTGACTCTCAATAGCCGAAAGTGTGCAACGCTCAGCGAACATTAGTTAAAAGGTTCACGAACGTTCTTATACATTCTTCAGCGTTTAAAATTAAACGTTGAAGAACGCTGGTCTCAGCAAAAATGTGTGTGCATGTTCAAAAACATTTTTCCGGACCAGCGTTCTCTGCCGATTCCCGGCAATCATTGATGTTCACCGATGTTCACTAGCGTTCACACAACGCACCTCTGGCGCTATCCCAGCAACCATGGACGACTAACAACGTTTCCTCAAACGTCATAGAACGCTGGCCAGAACGTCATAGCCCCATTATTGACTATGGCTGACGATTTTTACCACTACATGATCGGCCATTTTAACGCTACAAAATATAGTTATAGATTGAAATATGGGACAGAACTCATGACAATTTTAGGTATTCGAAATGTTAAAGCTAGAAGTGACAATAACAGTTACTTTCAATTTGATGATTTGAGATAATTAATTTTATTTGAAAGTAACATAGAATTATGTCTCCTCAAATGTCGGATGCCAAAAAGTTTTCACACCTCAATATGTCACTATCGTTATCTGGGAAGAATGGGATATTGAAAATTGTTTCAAATATTTAAGGACAATAAACAGTAACACGGTCGTGTTCAAAGTATGATTTCTAGTTCCTAAACATAAAAATAATTTAAATCCAGGACTGATGGAAGAAATGTGCGAATGATTACAGTAAATGTTAGTTTTAAACGTTTGTTTGGACAAAATATAAACTAAACAAAATAAGAACGCTTAACGGGCGTTGAATACAACGGCGATACATCGCTGAATTCATCTGTTTACCTCCAATTTAGAGAGATCATGTTACAGAAAATATATTTCTTGAAGTAAATGCATTTTGTCAGAAAAACTCGAGACGCTTATATATGCGTCTGTGGCTTTAAGCTTTAAGACGACACTGTGATCATGTCCGTTCATTCTGTTAGCAATAACACAGTTAAACGCCCCCTCACGTGTCGGTTTAGGATAAAACCAATATTTTCGTACCTAAATGCTGAGTACGACGCATGCGCACAGCAATTTGAAAGAACTTCTTATTTTATTGTAAAGAAAACCTCTGAAAACCGGAACCTCCGAATTCCGGAAACCGGCCTTATTTTTACAATTTCATTTGCTATTTGCTCTTTTAAAAACCTCTGAAAACCGGAACTTTGATAATTGCCATCGAAGTTGATGAACCCAGGTTGTCTTGATAAAGGCTTGTGTACTGTCAAGCGTGTCAAACAACTGCAAGATAATCCATTGTTTTCCTTTAGAATAGAGGCGCGCATATTATTTATAGGTTGACCAAGCTAAATTGGCGACGTTAACAATTATTTATAGAATATAAACACGGATTAAGGCAATTTTACGCGTTAAAAGTACTATTTTGCCAAGTTATATCTCATCGCCTCGATAGCTCAGTGGTTTACGCGTCCGGCTGGCATATGCCTAACTCTTTTACGACACGGATTCGATTCACACTGACACACGGCTTTTAAGTGAATAATTTAGATATATAGTTTTTAAGTTTTATTGCAGTTATTTCAAAGTATTGTAATGTATTTGGCTTCAGTTTTATCGCAAAAATATTTTTGTGTAAAAAATGTAAAAAAACATGTTTCGAATCTACAACCTAAAACAGCCTTGCAAACATTGCATTTCAAATTGACTGCGTCTTAGACCACTTGCCTAATGGGACAAGTATTGGAAGTGATCGCTTTGTATTAAACAACGATAAAAATATTAATTCATTGTGTATATGTTACTCCAATGTAAACACTTCAATGTAAACATTGCCAAATTACCCTGGTCCAATGATAAAAGGCGTGAAAATTACGAGGGTTAATGACTGGGACATGTAAGAGTAGAGAAGACAATGATTAGGTAATTGTCTGTTTAATTTATTGTTTGAAATACCTGTGACTGTCGTTCTTTTGTAATGAATGCTGCAATAACGCCAAATCAGTTGATCGGTCGGCGATTTAAAAGAGCGCTATGAAAAACATGCTTACGATTCCGTAACATTATAAGTTTGATTTTAATTAAGTAAATTGTAAACATGATTGGTTACATTAAACTAACCAATGTTTTTTTTTCATTTGAGTACATTGCGATTGAAATAATGCTCAATCACTTTATTCTGATTTTCAACGTTGCAACATACGAATTTTATTCATCTGCACTGTACATGAATTTGTGGAAAAATATGTTACTTTTGAGTAAATAAATTAAAATATTTGATAAAATTTAATTGTACTTAGTTTAGTTTAATCTATTTCATGTAAAATCTGCACAATTTTCAGGAATTTCTGTGAAACTTACAATACCGATTATTATTTGACTAATGTTACTGAATATGGACTTGCTACATCACAGGCTTCCTGGTCGTCACTTAAAAATTACTGGTACTAGATAATCCTTGTGTTGGAAATAAAGCTTGAATGCATGAGCAAGTTTTAAGGTAGGTTGCTGGCTTTTGTGCGCTTGTGCCAAATACCGTAAATTGGCAAGTTGTCGCAAAAGTAAACAAGAGCTGTCAGAGGAGACAGTATCCTCGACTTTTCGAATCATTTGAAACAAATGCAATTTTAAGTATAAAACAATAACAACTATGGCCATACATTCATTTGCAATCAGGAAAAATATTAACAAGTGAATGGTTAGGGAGAAATTCATTTCAAAAAACAGAAATAATTCCTTAATGTACCATAAATATTAAACTGAATACGGGAATAACTATGAAATATTTCTGAATTTGTTAGAAAACTTGTTGTAATTTTTTATTAGACACATTTACTTTTAGTCAAATATCAATCACTTCAGTAATGTTACAGAAAAAGAACTGAAAAGAAAATATAATGGAAGTTTGAAGTTGATACCTTAAGTATTTGCAAAGTTATCGATGAAGTGCACTTAAGTGAAAATATAAGTGAAACTATACTCAACAAAAATAAAAAGTATCCACTTTCCTATATTAAATTTTGTAAAATATGAAAACGAAAACTCAAAATTCTATATGTGTACACATATGGTTTTCTGTTATCATTGCTAAGGGATAAAGTATTCTTGAAAATCTGCAGCCACAACTTAGTTGTCTTTCCCTTTATTGTAATATGGGTTTCTGTAAAATGTCAGCGATTCTTTGAAATATTTACATTTATTGGAATTTAATCACGTTCTCTACCTCTTGTGGATAAATAAAATCACAAAATTTTCATAAATAAATCAACTGGTCCTCGATAAACAACGCTAGAAATTCCAACCATTTCCAATTACCTCCCTTTAAATTGAATATGTAGTGTTTTGTAAGTCATTAATAATTGTTATTCGACTGGCAGTTCCTCAGGTCTTGGTGTGGAAGTTTTTGTTCATGAACAATTTAACTCAAAAACAACTGAGATTAACTAAATAAACACCATTCAAAGCGTTCCTGATTAAATGAAAATATGGTAATGGGAAAACAAGCATAAAAAGTGGATACTTTTTATTTTTGTTCAGTATAGAAATGTGTCCATAGGACACGAATGTCCCCGCTATGTATCGTTTTCAGACACTCAAGTGCAATGATAGCATTAATAGCATTTCAAAGACAGTGATGTTTGAGTAATTAAAAGAATATGCATAAACTTAAAGATCAAGTAAATTATTTGTATTTGTGGCACTGTTGTCTTCTCATTACGGAAATGTCTGTGAAGAAGTTGGTGGTAATGCAATGCAATGTCATAGTGAACATTTGTGCCAAGTTATTTTGAAATCCCTTCATTTATAAAGAAGTTATAGCCCGAACAAGTAAATTCAAGTTTTAGTAACTGTGACCTTGACCTTGGACTAGCAGGCATGAGTAATGTACGCAACACACCGCCTTGTCATGGTCAACCTTTGTGCAAAGTTATTTTGAAAACCCTCCATTCAAACCAAAGTTATAGCCCGGACAAGAAAATTGTATTTTTAGTAACAGTGGCCTTGACCTTGGACCTACAGGCATGGACATGGTACATGACTCACCACCTTGTCATGGTGAACATTTCTGCCAAAATATTTTGAAATTACTCTATTCCTAACGTAGTTACAACCCTGACAAGAAAATTCTATTTAAGTAACATGACCTTGACCTTGGACCTACAGGCATGGGCATGGTATGGGACACGCCACCTTGTCATGATGAACATATGTGTGAAGTTATTTTGAAATCACTCTATTCCTAACGAAGTTGCAGCCGGAACAAGCAAATTCTATTTTTAGTAACAGTGACCTTGACCTACAGGCATGGGCATGGTCAGCGATACACCCCCTGTCATGGTGAACATTTGTGTCAAGTTATTTTGAAATCCCTCCATTTATAATGAAGTTAAAGCCCAGACAAGAAAATTTTATTTTTAGTAACATTGACCTTGACCTTGGACCTTCAGGCTTGGGTATTGTGTGGACGCCTTGTCATAGTGAACATTTGTGCCAAGTTATTTTGAAATCCCTCCATTCATAACAAAGTAACAGAAAATTCTATTTTTAGTAACAGTGACCTTGACCTTCCACCTACAGGCTTGGGCATGTATATGACACACCGTCTTGATATGGTGAACAATTATACAAAATTATTTAAAAATCCAATAAGAAATAACAAAGTTACAGAGCGGAAATGATTTTGCAAGAAAATTTTATTTTTAGTAACAGTGACCTTGACCTTGGACCTACAGGAATGGGTATTGTACCCGACACACCGCCTTGTCATGGTAAACATTTGTGCCAAATTATTTTGAAATCTCTCCATTCATAACGAAGTTAAGGGCCAAGTGTATATTTTTCTTAACACAAAATGTAAGTGAAAAAGGGGCATAATTTGAAAAATATTGGAAGCAGGGTTATGGGTCTTGTTGGTTATGATGTAGATTTTGATGGTGAAAATATATTTCAAGTTTCAAGGCAATATCTCAAGTAGTTTTAAAGTTATGGGCAAAATGCATATTTTGCTTAACACAAAATATAAGAAACTAGAAATGTGTCCATAGGACACGGATGCCCCCGCTATGCATCGTTTTCAGACACTCAAGTGCAATGATAGGAATAATAGCATTTCAAACACAGTGATGTGCGAGTAATTATAAGAATATGCATTAACTTGAAGATCAAGTAAATTATTTGTATTTGTGGCACTGTTGTCTGCTCATTACAGAAATGTCTGTGAAGAAATTGGTATCAATGAAATAAAAATATATAAAACAAGATATATTCCTATTAAAAGTAATGTAAATGGAATTATCAAAGGGCCATAACTTCTGAAGGGTACATGTAAAAGTGAAACCCCACCTTTATGCACAACAACATATCAGGCCAAGCATTGTGGTAAAGTTTCATTAAATTCCCACCAGAAGTGTAGGACGAGTTGCGTTCACAAGATATATTCCTATTAAAACTAATGTAAATGGAAGTATCAAAGGGCCATAACTTCTGAAAGGAACATGTAAGAGCAAAACCCCACCTTTATGCACAACAACATATCAGGCCAAGCATTGTGGTAAAGTTTCATTAAATTCCCACCAGAAGTGTAGGAGGAGTTGCGTTCACAAGATATATTCCTATTAAAACTAATGTAAATGGAAGTATCAAAATAGCCATAACTTCTGAACGGAACATGTAAGAACAAAATCCCACCTTTATACACAACAACATATCAGGCCAAGCATTGTGGTTAAGTTTCATCAAATTCCCAGCTCAGGTGTAGGAGGAGTTGCGTTCACAAGATATATTCCTATTAAAACTAATGTAAATGGAATTATCGAAGGGCCATAACTTCTGAACGGAACATGTAAGAGCAAAACCCCACCTTTATGCACAACAACATATCAGGCCAAGCATTGTGGTAAAGTTTCATAAAATTCCCACCAGTAGTGTAGGAGGAGTTGTGTTCACGAGATATATTCCTATTAAAACTAATGTAAATGGAAGTATCAAAGGGCCATAACTTCTGAACGGAACATGTAACAGCGAAACCCAACCTTCTATGTACAACAACATATCAGGCCAAGCATTGCAGTAAAGTTTCATTAAATTTCCACCAGTAGTGTAGGAGTAGTTGTGTTCACGAGATATACTCCTATTAAAACTAATGTAAATGAATGTATCAAAGGGCCATAACTTCTGAACGGAACATGTAAGAGCGAAACCCCACCTTTATGCACATCAACATATCAGGCCAAGCATTGTGGTAAAGTTTCATTAAATTCCCACCAGTAGTGTAGGAGGAGTTGCGTTCACGAGATATACTCCTATTAAAACTAATGTAAATGGAAGTATCAAAGGGCCATAACTTCTGAAAGGAACATGTAAGAGCGAAACCCAACCTTAATGCACAACAACATATCAGGCCAAGCATTGTGGTAAAGTTCATTAAATTCCCACCTGTAGTGTAGGAGGAGTTGCGTTCACGAGAATATCGGACGGACGGACGGACGAACGGATGAACAGGAGCAACTCTTAATGCCCGTCGCCATTTCATGGCGGGGGCATAAAAAAGGGCATTACTTGAAATATATTGACAGCAGAGTTATGGGTCTTGTTGGTAATGATGTAGAATTTGATGGTGAATATATATTCCAAGTTTCAAGTTCATATCTCAAGTAGTTTATAAGTTATGGACCAAAGTGCAAATTTTCCTTAACGCAAAATTTAAGTGAAAAAGGGGCATAACTTGAAAAATATTTGTAGCAGAGTAATGGGTGTTGATGGTAATGATGTAGAATTTGATGGTGAATATATATTCCAAGTTTCGAGTTGATATCATAAGTAGTTTTCAAGTTATGGACCAAAGTGCATTTTTTGTTTAACGCGTAAGTTGTTTATGGACGCCGACACCGGGGCGAGTAGGATAGCTCCCCTATTCTTCGAATAGTCGAGCTAAAAAGTCATTAATTTGAACATTTTTGTTCTGATAAGTACACATGAAACAATAAAATCAGCAATACAGTTTTACTGATGTCAAATTCTTATTTGTTTTGCCGAGGCTTTTGCATATTGTGTTCACGACAATCACCGTTATCACAAGTTAGAGATAATTTTTTTACTTCCGTTTGTGCAGATTTTGATTTGGCGAATGCTGCTTTCAAACAGTTCTTGAATTATGATGACCTTGCCTTGCGTAAAACGGTCTAGCTTTGTGGAAAGATCATTACTTTCCTTCATTGCTTGAACTTTTCGCAAAAATCGATTTTTCGCAACAAGTTAAAGAAACAGGTCAAGCTGTTGCCAAGGACGATGTTGAAAATTTTGACAACATTTTCTAATTTCTCGTGGAATATCTACACACATCATGGATATTGTGCCGAATTATCTTGATTCGAAGAATTAGTTAAGTAGACATGTCCTCAGTTTGTTGCTATT
>JAZAYU010000732.1:0-167261 GCA_038501625.1 Corbicula japonica | reverse complement strand
ATGGAATAATCATTCACTAAAAGTATGGTTAAAAAATAAATCAAGTAGTACAACTTGCTTCAACTGAACCAAAGATATCCACCTTAAATCTTAGAGTAGGTGGTCTTCCAAATAACCTCATAGGCTCTTTTTCTATCAAAGTATTGACTATAGTATGTCAAAGGGTAAGAAAGATGTGCAGCCAGATCCAGGGACTCGAACCCAAACCCCACTAATTGGAAATTCATTCTTGAACTCCAGAGTGAACTTTACAAAAAATGAAATATGCATATCAGGAATGGCCACATCCAGCATACACAGTCTCCCCACACAGCCAAAAAGTAGAGAGGAAAAGAGAGCATGGTATTACAAAAATCAGTTTCAAACTGGACGCCACAAACAAATAACGGAAGTGAGAACCGGAGGGGTTACCGCCTTGGAACGGTCAGTGGCAAAACAAATTGCCACTGGGGGTTTAAACCAGGTTCTAGGGTGCACCAACCTCACACTTGCCCCAACAGGTTCTCGTATCACAAAACAAGTACAAATTGTCTTGGTGAAATAACTCCAACCCACCCATCAGCTCAACAATGTTGCATGCAAAAGCATACAAACATATAAACATAAGAATTTAATAGCATTGCAAAGCCAAAGGGCGGGTACTCAATGATCTTACAGAGACCAGAGCACCTGGAGTAAAATCAGCAAGAACACGATGACAGGGATAAAAGAAACAAATCGAGCTTCTAGGTTCTTTTTAGAAAATATTTCCCCAAAAACTTTCATAATCTCTTAAACCCCTGCCACCGTCGTGCAACCAAAGAGGTAAGCATAATGATCAACTGTAGATGGGTTAATAACCAGGCCTGCAGAGCGCTGTAAAATATCATGTTGGTAACCTTTCTTTTTAAATTTACAGATGGTTTTTACGAATAACCGGGAGAAATTAACATCGCCTTTTATCTTCTTAAGTTTATAAATTAAATCTCCATAAAAAACTGACTGTGAAATACCTTGTTGCAATAGTGATTTTAAACTGCACCTGTATTTATGAATTAGATCAATTTTGAGAGTCGTAAAACACACAAACAATGCTGTCACTGTTCCTTTTTGTGCGCCGATTGTCACAAGGTTAGAAGAGGTGTCACATGTTGGGACTCGAACCCGGGCCCCATTCTATTACATTTCCAGACCTGTGCTCTCCCGACCGTCATGAAGTCAAATATACAAATTTGAGCCCGTTTTCTAAACGTTCTCATTTGGTATGTTATAAACGTTTGGGTACCAACGAGAAAAAAACAGTGAAAATAAAAATGATAATCCACTGTTTGAAAACAGTGAAATACCACTTTTATATCACCGGGAAAATTCTACAGTTCACTGAAAACCATAAAATAAATAGTGGATTTTGTCTTATTAAGATTTTTAGAGAAAATGAAAGGCGATACTTATTGTCAGCGTGTTCTCTTATTTTCAACACAAGTTTGACAGTTACTACTAATAAGCTGAGTAGCTGTTCCGTAGATCGTATCTATCATTATCATTACTGATTACATGGCAGTATAGACAGGAAGATAAAACTTAAAAGGACATAATTATTTGATTTTTTTGCCAGAATGTTCCAGCCACCTGAACACAGTCGTAATCTGTCATTAAGGCTGTCCCAGGTTCTTGATGAGATAGGTGTCAATGAGGACCTGGTGATGAGGAGAAGAAGAGCATGGATGTTAGTAGAGACCAATAATAACATTGATATACGGTTAGGCGACGAAGAAGCATCATTTTTTCATTTTGGCAGTCAAAGTGAAGGTTCGACAACACTAGGCCTTAACTCGGACATAGATACCCTTTTAAGAAACGGTACAATTCAAGTAATATCAGACTGGTCAGAATGGGAGCCTAACAGGATACAGTATCTGATGGTACAAGATGATACTGTATCCCCTGGCTACTGTTTGCTACAAGCAGTGAGATCTGATGCTCCACTTCCTGGGCAACATATTGATGATGAACACTGCAACAGAGACAGCAGCGGTAGAGTACTTCTTAAACATTCAGTGTGTTTAAGACAGATACAGTATGGAGGTATTAGACATGGTCCAGCTGCAGCTATAGCTGCACCACCTGGAGGAAATGATGTTGATAGGGTTCAAGCACTGCATTGCTCAACATGGCCTAAAGAAGCCGATACCTGGTTACAACAGCAGAATGCCAGTGGTTGGCCAACAGAAGATATGAAGCGATATTCAGCAGAACAAGGGTGCTTTCTTGTACCAGTTGATAGTAAAACTGGCGTTTACCAGGACCATGAATGGAGAATCTCTACCTCGTTGGCTAAAAGATGTTTAATGTGGAGTCTCAGTATAACACAGTTGAGATGTTACATTCTGTTGAAGATGATTATCAAAACATTTCTCAAACCTAAATGCGGAGAAGCTGTATCTAGTTTTACGTGCAAAAATATTTTATTCGTCATTATAGCAGAATCCAGAAACAGCTTTCAATGGAATGAAGATGGTTTGCTGACGTTGTTAAATCAGTGTCTACAAGCTTTGCTAAATTGCATATTAACAGAGAACTGTCCTCATTTCATCATACCCCAAATTAACCTACTTGCTGGTAAATTGACTACAGAAGTCAAACATCAGCTTACAGAAGCCATGTGCAAGCTGACTGAGAACATAGAAAAATCATTGCTGGCCATACGAATAGATGATATTGGTAAACGTCTAACTATTAAATCTGGCGTTATATCTGGAGTTTACGTTATGCCTGAAAGTGACATTGCTGTCACTGTAGCAGCACATAACATATTCTATATAGCTTCCTTTTTACATCGTACAATCGCGTTGGGTTTAAAAGTAGTGTGTGAAAAAGTTGATTCTGTTTACCAAATTCTTATTCTTAGAGTTTCTGAACTATGTCAGATAAGTTCAGCAGGCAGTCGACTGGAGCAAGCGGCAATACGTCTTTACACGCCATTTATTAGTACTTACATAGGATCAATTAGCGCGTCCGTAGATTTAGACAATTTTAGAGTTGTATCTATTGAGGCATTGAGATGGTTCTCCTTCGGCTTGAACTCGGATATCTCCACAGGGAGGTTGAAATTTGCATCAGTACTGTACTGTGCTGGGGATTTAAAAAGGTGTGAATCATTTCTGGCTGCTCTAAAATTGAAGCTGTCACAATCAACTGTGGTTTCCGTTTGTAGTTGCCATGATCAAGAAAATACATGGACAAAGGAATTTACAAAACTCTGTTATGAAAAGAATGAAGATGTAATAAGACATAACATGGCTTATTGTGTAAAATTGTTGCCTTGTGAGATTAATTGTATTCCTGATGAGCTAAAGTATGAGATGTTCAGATCAACAGAAGAGGACCGGCCATACAGAGGTTCTCCCGACTTCTGGATGGACTGGGCCGTGGTGGACGCCCTGCCGTACCTTCACTACTTGCTATTCAAGGTCTACAGTCAGCTTCACAGGCCAGCAGATCAACAAGAAGCTCTACTTAATCTAATCAGGACAATAGACACTGAACCAAGCCGGTCATAGAGAGACAGCCCTAAATCTGCTAGGACAGTGTATGGAACAAAAGAACAGACACGAAGAAGCTTTACGTTATTATATAATTTCATTGAATGTGAGGGCAAGAAATAATGTGGCGAAATGGCATGTGTGTCGGTTGTTAGCTCGACTATTTCAACATTAATAAATATTGTTCAAGTTAATAAAAACGTGTATTTGACTGCTGTTTAGCGATAAACTTTTCAAAACTTTTAAAGATACCGTTTCTTATCAAAATAGATATTGCTTGATAACATAAGCAAATACATTCAATTAAAATAAGAAGAAATCAGAAATAAGCATGAATGAGGAGAGTGTAGTTCAATTTGTCTACTATAGGAAAATAATTCAATATGAAAATAATTTATAAAATAAAATCATTTGACTTAGATACATTGTAGTTTAATAGAAATAACAATTAAAGGATAAACAGTGGCTGTTATAATTGGGCGGTCTGATTCCAATTGATTTTAAAATGATATTGCTTCGAACTGGGAGCGAACCCGCACCGTCACGGCGACAGCGCCTAGAACTGTAATTCCGACAGCGCAACCGATTGCGCTAACCGGGACAAACCCTAAAATGGTAAAAGCTGAAGATCATTATGACAAATCTTTGTTTTGTATGATACACGATTGTAGTAGAAAAAAAATCAAAATTTCAAAAACTGCCCAATTGACTTGCTTTTCACAATTAATGTGTGTATCATGTGACTAACAACTAACCGATAACGATAAGATGGAGTGGGAAACTTACAGCATGTAGAGACCTTAAGTGTTTAAGGTTTGGGATAATAAGGGCTAAATTTCCATGTGATTCTAGATGTTACTATGTACACAGACCTGTTTATCAAAACTACCAGAACACGCAAAGACTACCGGATGACTTAATGTGTCATATCTATGTTGTAACTTCAACCGTTTGACTTTAGAGTCTCAGGTTGTCAACTATCAACGGCAGATGTTACTGTTTCACTGGCAGTGGTCACTGAAGTGTGAAAAAGCAATAAATTATGGCTTATGATTTGCCATATTTAAAGCATTTTTAAGTGAAATGAAATTATTAAACTCGGAAGCACATCGAAAGTTTATTAAAAATAAAAAAACTACAATTTTATATATTGTCTCTTAAATTTTAATACCATTTTATTGTTACATTTTTGCCATGTTGACGAATGACTATTTTTTTCACGTCTGCCAATGTAAAAATGCAAACATTTATACTTATGCCTAATAAAACGTTCGATCTTAATCTTTGTTGTTAATTGTGTGGTCTTAAATATTTCGATAAATATAATAAAACACGTTGGTTTAACACATTTTAATATAATACTTGTATGACAAAAAGTGAGGGACTTCGGGTCTTTGATTCAGTAATTACAATTATGCAAATAAATTTGAGAAAGAATAATTCATTTACAACTTTTTTTAAGGGAGTTAATTTAAAATTACGTTTTTCATGACAATTTTCTAACAAACTTCACAATAACAAGACCCGGGCTGCCTCAAACCTGAACGATTTCATACCATATGTTGTTGTTCGGACTTTTGGGACTAAAATTTTATTACTGTTCCTAAGAGTATAGGTTGATTGTTTGAATTCAACAAGATCGTGTAGATAAGGGGAGATAAACGATAAAGGCATTTATATGTTTCTATTGCTCTGGTTCTAAGTCTAGCAAGATGCAATGTGGGCATGTTTACTTTTTCTAGTAAATCTTCCTTGGTTGAATTAAAATCATTAAAAACAATTCTTAGTGCACGGTGTTGAAGTTTCTCTAACTTTTCAGTATTCTGTTTACTACAAAAATGCCATATAATAGGACAAAAGCTAAAGTTTGACCTGAAAAAAGATTTATATACCAACAGATTACATTCTACAGATAAAAATTTACTAATTCTTAAAAGTACATTTAACTGACCAGCAGCTTTTTTGCATAACCGGGTAATCTGTTCATCAAAATTCAATAAAAAAGGTGAAATATGCATATCAGGAATCGCCACATTCAGAAAAAACAGCCTCTCTACACAGTCAAGAAGAAGAGAGGGAGAGAGCATGGTTAATAAAATGATCAGTTTCAAAAGAGACACCACTAACAATTAACAAAAATGAGAACCCGAGGGGTTACCGCCTTGGAAAGTCTAAATCTACACCTAAGAGTTTAACCTGATCTTCTCATGTAATATTTACATCTTCTATGTTAAAATATTTCAGTTGATTATGGACTGAAACTTAAATGGATTGGCTGGCATTTAATTTATTTTAAACCAATTAATGAGAGTTTTGTTTTCTTGTTCTAGGGTGGATTTTAAAACACAAATATCAGGATGGTTAAAAGAAAGGGTGTTATCATCTGCGTAGTTATAAAGAGTAGATTTTTCAATAAAGTAAAACTATCGTTTGTAAAAATGTTAAAGATAAAATAGATCCTAAAATAGATCCCTGTGGGACGCCTTTGATAGTTTCAGTCCATGAGCTATGTACTTTACCTATTTTCACCCTTTGTTTTCTGTAAGTTAAATAATTATGTACAAGTGAAACAGAATTGTCTGATAAGCCATATGCTTTGAGTTTAAGAGCGATGGACACATGCACCAATCTCCTGTGGGGTCCACATACTACGAGCAATAATGTTAAAATTTTGTGGTCTGAATTATTTCCCATTATTAAAACACATCGGGCGTTTCAGCATTACAAACTTTAACAAATGTTCAGCCAGTAAAAACTTTTATCTATCATTTTGAGGAGATTTTGTCTAAATGTTTCACAATGTGAGAAATTCCAAATTTTAATGATATCCAATCCAGTGATGCACTCTATCTTGGTTTACTTTTGTTTCTTTTTCTGTTCCTGTTATTTTTGTTTTTCCTCCGGGTTTTCCTGCCTGATTTTCCTCTTCCCTTCCGGTTTTCAGAGTGTCGTCGAAGACATCTTTCCCTTGCTTTCACATTCTTTTTTCTGGCACATCCTACAAACATCTAAATACATGATTGCATTCATACCAAGAACAAAATATGATTGTAATAGATGCATAAAGGTCTAAGCAAATGTGATTTTTTCCCCACTCTTAGTTCTAAGGTAGTCGCTAAATACTTAAACATTTAGGAATAATGTCAAATATCGGAGGATTAAATATAAAAAAGTTTTGGCATTGCATTTCAAATATACTGTTAAAGTATTATTTTCGCTATTAAAGTAATTTAAATTTAAGTTAAAGCAATTATATAACTTAGTTTAGTTTAAATATATTTTATTTGCCATTCTTTTTTTACATGCATAAACACATAAGCAATAATTAGAACAGCAAAAAGGGTTGGGCATGAAGTTCTTTCAACATTTTCGTGTGCCCTTCCCTTAAAATTAAATAACTAGTTAAGTAAATTGAATACAACAAATAACTTTGCTGAATTAAATGCGATTATAACCCCTTGGAAATTCTAAATGCGGGTCAAGTGACTCAAAGTTGTCAAAGCTTATTGAAAACTCTGGAAATATCCCAAACAATGCAGCTTCTTCCACACAGCAAACAAGTAGCAGTTGGGGGAAATTAAGAACAGAAATAAATTATACTTTTATCATCAAAAATAAGACCCCATTAACGATAAAAAATATGGGAACCCACCAAGTAACTACCTTAGAAACTGTCAGTAGCAAATCATACTGTTTGGTATTGGGGAATGTAAATAGAGCACAGTTGACAAGGTGCATTCAAACGGTTGACGCCAATCATTGAAATGACCACAGAGTTTAGAGGCCGACATTGCTGTTTCTGTATTTTGCTTTAAAATAAACACTATAAAGTCAATGATTGTAATAAAATCACCTTAGGGTTATGAGAAAATGACAGATAACGTTCCTTCCAAATATATATGACATGCTCTAAATCAGGTTTTAGGTTGAACCAATCTCATACTTCTTTTGTCAGATTCAGAATAAACACGCACGAGTTGCCTTGGTAAATTATCTCCAACCCATTCAAGTACTCTACATTGCTCCATACAATCGTAAACAGACAGCGAATATAATATGAATTGATGCAATAGACAGACAATCAAACAAGCAAACAGCCTACCACAACAAGACTGAATGATATATGGCATATGGAATACGATATGAATTGATGCTATATACAGACAATTAAACAAGCAAACAGCCTACCACAAGAAGACAGAAGGATATATGACATACGGAATACGATATGAATTGATGCTATATACAGACAATCAAACAAGCAAACAGCCTACCACAAAAAGACTGAAGGATATATGACATACGGAATACGATATGAATTGATGCAATATACAGACAATCAAACAAGCAAACAGCCTACCACAAGAAGACTGAAGGATATATGACATACGGAATACGATATGAATTGATGCTATATACAGACAATCAAACAAGCAAACAGCCTACCACAACAAGACTGAATGATATATGGCAGTTAGGTATTTAGACATACAGAAAGTAAATCAACAGAGAGGCAGACAGGCATACAGAGGGGAACAGTTAAACAACATACGTTTCGGAAGTTCTGTCAATGTCGGCGGTATTGTTGCTGCTTCAGGTGCCGTCTGCAAAGATTTTAAATAAGGTTCTAGCCCAAGAAACGGGTCGTCTGCTAAAAAAGGTTCCACTGTTTCGATGTTTCCGTCTCGGATGAAGTCTGCGCATGCGTTATCAGTTTCTGGATCATCTTTATTTGTGACTGCAACAGAAGCAAAACAATTATGTCAGTGGTGATATGTGATATATATTGCTCATACATGCGAAAATTTTAATTTTGCAAATTTACTGTACAGCAATCCATGTAAAACAAAGCTTCTTCATTTGTATCACCATCTCGAACATTTTAATGCATATTTAAATCAGGGGTATAGCCAGAGCCATTTTGCTCTTCGGGCAAATACTAAGGGTTCATGAAGCAAGTCCGTTTACTGGAAAAAGTTGAAAGGGTGCGTTTTAACGTACCGTACATCAAGAGTCGACCAAAAACCAATTTTAGTGTAGATTATTTTCAGTTACAGGCAGGATTTAGACAACAGTGTGCAGGCCCGAGTAATTTAGTCTAGCAGAAGATACAATGCTTTTTGTAGTTAATTAGTAGAGAAAATAAAAGACCAACTTACATTTGAAACAGAGAAAAAATCCTTTGCCACTGTTAGATTCCATTCCGACGCTAAAGTTGAAATAGGCAGTTAGAAATGTGTAATCATCAAAAACTATGTTCTGTCTTCCATTGATGAAGTAGGAGACCCCAGGCACTTCATTTTGTCGGAGAGTCCCCACAGTAAGCGTGTCACCCTCACTGAGGTCAAAGTCTTGAACGCTGACTACCAGTTTTTGATTAATAGGAAATGGCAATTTGACTACGCATGTCCGGAAGTTATTTCGGTAATCCCACGGATATAAGTCATGACTACGGATTAATCCGGACATGCCATGGACTGTAGAGATATGTTTGTTGTTGGCGGAATCGCTTGTGCAGATGTCGATAAGAGCGGGTGATCTGTTTTCCTCTGTTACATGAAAGAATAAATTGCATCTGTTATATGGTCAAACCTGCCACAACTTGACAAATGTTGAACTTCCAGAACACATGAAACATCCAAGATTATGCATTTATTACATCTATGAAAGGCTAGTTAGGTGTTTTTGTACCGGACAATATTTTTATATTCTATGGCAGGCCATTTGCCTAAAACCTTCAATTTTTAACAATACCATGTGTAAAATCAACTGTGAAAGAAGTTTTGTAATAATAGAAAAAGTATCGGTATAATAAAACTTACTATTATGTTTATTACTTGTAGATTCGAAGCACTTGTAACTGACGACCATAAACTCTGGTGCGGCACCAATTATGCTGCATCCATCTCCCGGCGTGATAATGGCGTCACAAGGCCAGTTGATGACGCAATTACTCATCCAATAACAATTCAAGTAATCCACCAATATACTTGCAGTTTTGCCGTAACATCTTTGACCTAAATAAAAAGTATATAGTTACTTCTATTTGATCGTTACAATATTAACGAGTTCTTTCTGATATAAAATTAAGTAGTCCCTTACTTTACCGTAATTATATCAGTATAATTCCTGATTATGTTAAATTATGGTACTTCCAAATCAATTAAAATAATAATAAATAAATATTTTGTTTGCAACATAGTTGTTAAATGATAAATTTCGAAAGAATAAAAAATAAAGTTACTTTTAGTGCAAATCGTATAAGAATGACCGACTTTTATGACCGACTGGCCTTTTTGGAAAGCTAAAACTTGTTTTGTATTTCTTTGCACACACAAATTGGCAAAAATGACCAAAACGTATCCGGCTTTGTGACTATTTGTTTATGTTAAATGTCAAAATCTTGGCCTCTAAACTTAAAATACAAAACTCATTATATTAAATCATTTCAATGTGTTTTTATGTTTTTCGTCATCATAATTATGAATTAGAAAAACATTTAACCATTTTTTCAAGACACGTGTATTAATTCACGCATTAAGTTAGGTTCGTTTGTTCCTTTACTGACGAAACATTACGGCTTCACAAAAAGGATAATGAAAATAGGATTAAAACTAGATCCCATTCTTAAAAATATGAGAGTCATTCACTCAGAAAAAAACAATAATCTACAGTTGGCCCCTCAAGTCCGGAATGTAAAACCTGTTAATATTAGTGACATTAAAACGATTTTCACAAAACGTTACAAAGGGATTAAGGCTGTCACGCGTTAAAAATCGGTGGATATTTTCTTCCGGGTTGTACTTCTTCGTTTTGCTATACTGCTATATTATAGTATATATCATTTCATTTCGCTTGAGTTTACTGTTCGCTTATTTCGCTCTAGAGAAAGTGCGTGGATGCAAATCTCTACAAAATTAAACCATATAAGATCTAGAGTTTGTAGTATAAGAATAAGATAACTGGGCTACTGCGCGAAAATTCGTCCCCGCGATACTAAATAATATCGCGCATATTAATAACGCGGGGATAGGAAATTGTGTTCACTGGAAATGGGCCAATTAATTGTTTGGTATCATCATATCACAGTTGTGCGCGGGTTTAAATTTCGCTAATTTTTACACTGGGTAAATTATTACCAAAGCGAAATAACACTATACGTTATAGTATGTTAAAATAAAAAAATGCAAGTACGCAAAATTACGCCCCGGTGAATATATCATTAGTGGTTTTTCGCAAAAATTTGACCTCGCGAAAAAGATTGATACCACAGTAATTCAAGTTACCTTTAGGGGTGTTACAGGTGCCATTACCCAGAAGCACGGCTACATCAACGATCGTCCCAAAGCTTCCACAGTTCAGTTTGACCGTCTTTCGAGAATGACTCTTATCAACGCATACTTCGGTAATCTTTTGTGTCGCTGTTAAGTTGTTTAACAAAATAGTACAAGCTGAAACGATAAATAATACAGTCAAACCTGTAGACTGGTACCCCGTTGGAATATTGAAAAATCACGGAATAGATAGAGACCGCGTTACCAGTCTATCAAAACCTGCGGAACAAAAACGTTCTGATATGATATGACACAAAGGGGCATGTTCACAAAGGGTCAAAAATGGCCAAAATATGCTTGTTCTATTTGTGTGTTTGATAATTATAAACCATATCTCATCAAAAATGAACATACTTAAGTGTTGGTCTCATTACGTTCACCAAATATGTGCTAAACATAAACGGTGATTTCGCAACTAAACTTTCTTAACTTTTAAAAAATCGATGATCAGATTTATATCAGAAAGTTTTCAAACATTTTAAAAATGAAAAAAACAACAAGCTTGGTTTCCTTCGAAATTTGTATTACCTCTGAGATTTCAATTATATATTCGTTCAGCGAACAGTTGTTTAAGGTTGAAGTATATTCATTTAGTTTATATATCGGTTAATCCGGTTAATAAATGAAACACATTATATAGACTTTTAACCAAATGAGCCACATTCGTGAAAATAATAAAGGTTTTATTAGATTTATTAACTGAGTTACTTGTTAAAGATTTTGATATTTATTTTTAGAGCTTGTCATGAAATATTTTCTGCCTGTTTGTCGAAATTTCATCCTTGCAAATTAAAACGAACTGAGGAAAAGGCGGTAGATATAGACGTTCACGCCCCTCGGTTATTGACCAGTAATTAATATTAAAAAACTTACCTATAATGTGTAGTGAAAGAAAATGTCGCATATCTACGCGTATAATAATTCATCCAGTTTGGCAAAATATTTATATTTATTCAATAAATATTTATTTATTTAATATTTTAAGAAATATTTAATATTAATAAATGTATATGCCTGAGCATGGGTCAGGTATATTCTTAGCATGTCCCTGATATAATTTGAAGGCACTGTTTCTAGGTCGGATGTAAGCTTGGTTTTTATTTAAGCAAGTTAGTAGGTATATCTGTAACCTAGATGTTAAAAAAAAAAACAATAAAAGTTAGTAATATTTACCATGATTTCCTGATTTTTATTGGCTTTGACTTACCAATTTTCCTGTTACATACACGAAGGAATTAAAGAACTTGTAATCTCAATACCCATTGGTTTTGTTAACAAATAACTGTAATTCCGATAGGTCGATTTGAACAACGAAGGAATGACTCTTAATACCTTTAAAACAGGAAGTAAAATACCCGATACGATTCAACCTATACTTTATTACGTTTATACTTGAAATTTTTGTTCCGGCTTTTGAAATATCACGGGTTCAAATTAATTTATAATTTAAAATACTTTTTTGTTTATCAATTGACTCACCAAATCATTACGATGATTTAAACTGTATAAGCACTTTATTTCGAGTTGGGTAAAGGTTCCGCAAACATTGCAAATGGCGAAAAGTGGCTAAATTTTCAAAATTGAATTTTGGGGGAAATACTTATTGCCATCTAGATTTTAGTAAGTTTTCCTTGAATTTCTTGAAAACCCTAACATTATTTTGACAAATTGGCACTAAACATTGTAGACCAGCATATACTTATTTCAGGTATGAGTTGCTTTGGTATATTGTCCATGGATTTCAGAGTTCTCATGCAAACGGTTTTTCTTTTGTTTTAGTATGTGCCTGGTAATTAGAACATGAATTAGACTTAATTGAGCATGCAAACATTAACTACATCCTTAGCTAAATGCATCTCGTTACTAAAATCTAGGTGGCAATAAGTATTTCCCCAAAAATTCAATTTTGAAAATTTAGTCCGCCAGTTTGTGTATCCTCTTTTAAGTTTAAGCCACAAACAAAACGATCGAGATGCATTTTGCTATTAAGGCCTGACTAGATATGCCCTATCATGATCGATCGATTGTAAATTATATATATATTTAATAAAAAATAATAAAAAGCAAAATAATTTTCGTATGTTTCATAAGCCTAAATTATTATAGATTCTACTTGGTTTCTTGTGTTCCTGAAATGAGCTCTAATTGTTCTAATCTAATAAACGGGATTATTTTGCATAATAAATAATTTCATTTTTTTCTTGCATTCTCCATGTGTGATTATCGATTTACACCAAAACATTTTTTTGGTCCAAATACTTAAAATTTTAAAGAAATTGTGTCAAGAGTACAGAATTAAACCCATAGCGTCCACTTTTAATATGCGAGTCAGCATAGGGCGCTAGATAGAATGTTGTCCAGTCTAACTGCTTTACTGAACTAAACTATGGCTGTTGTAAAAATGTTTTCTAGTAGCATTGTATATTTATGAAGAGGGTCTGGGGATCCCTTCTTAAGTGCAGTTAAAGAAGCAAAGCTTCAGGGGTTTTTTTCCTTATATAACAGACGCCGAAATACGGCGTCGTCCCCGGGCAAAATAGGTTACTTTTTTCCCCTTTCCAAGATGAAAATTTCCCCACTTTAATTGAATTTCCCCATCAAAAACAGACAAAATGTGTGAAAAAGGCAATTTCAATACAAAAACAATCCATTTTGGAGCTCAGAAACTTTACTGGTGTAAATGAACTGTTAAAATCGTGTCATTCTTTATTTTGTTTCAACTGTAAAAATTTTGATGAGCAAATTTTTAACATTACACCGGTATTGTCCGTACCAGACCCGTACCAGACCGGACCAAATTCAAAATAACACTATAGTGATGATAGACTCTTGCACAGCAAAGTCTTGACTCTTTGCATACCAGTCTAGTCAGTTAGATGGTCTGGTCTGGTGCAGACTTTACCGGTGAAAAGTTAAAAACTTGCAAGGCATTTTTACAGGTGTAAACAAAATTAAGAATCCACTGAAACCAAAAAACCAATAGTTCTTTGGCAATCACTGGCATTGGCAATAACTGGCATTAGAATCGACAATGACACTGTTAGGTAAATTGTTAGGCCATTTGACAGGCAATGTCATTACTAGTAAAACATGTTGGCAAGATTTAAAAACAGGATTTTTAACATTACCCATCATGGAAATGTCACTTTAAATATATTATGAAGAACAAAAGTTTTGTTTGCTTGTTTTAATGTGTATAATTGTTACATATGTATTTCCCTAAGATTTGATAAGAGATTAATCATTTTTCCCCAAAACTGGAAAACACGCGCGAATTTTCCCCTCTTGACAGGCTAGGGCCGCATCCCCAGTCCCTAAAAAACCCCTGAGCTTCTTGT
Organism: Corbicula japonica; assembly: GCA_038501625.1. Taxonomy (NCBI): domain Eukaryota; kingdom Metazoa; phylum Mollusca; class Bivalvia; order Venerida; family Cyrenidae; genus Corbicula; species Corbicula japonica. The sequence continues at coordinate 153,068 of JAZAYU010000732.1, read as the reverse complement.
TGGGAAACGAAGAGCGAAGCTAATGTTTGCTGTATACAGAATGTTGGAAACCAAAATATTCTTAATTTCAACAACAACCACCACCACATCTTGGGTTTTCAATGAATGTTAGCACACAAAATTGATGAAAGCCAAATTTAATTTCTGTTGCTGAAGGAAAAGTATTCGAGCTAGGATTCTTAAATTACCCTGTAGTTTTACGGTTATCAATATAATGGCCCCTTACTTATTTCTACACAACAGTGCGGTGATTTCACTGAACCTTAAAACCATCCTCAATCAATCTTTAAAGTTTCTTTTGTGTGGCGGCCGTAAAACGTCACCCCGTGCTTACATTTAATACTGTTATCTGTTCATTACTCAGAATACTGTTATCTGTTCATTACTCAGAATACTGTTATCTGTTCATTACTCAGAATACTGTTATCTGTTCATTACTCAGGGATTACATTTGACTTTTATTTTCCACACCCCTCCTTACTCACTCCTTCATTCAAATATACCACATTGAATGTCAGTTCACCTACTTTCTTTTATGTTTAATTTGAGTTATTCTTGTGTACTTATCAGGAACCTGAATCGGTCCTTTTAATGTACTCGAGTAATCTTTTTACAGTCTCGTGTTAACTTTTGGATCAGTGATAAAGCACGCTTTTATTTATGATAATTGTTCTGTATGTTATTCATAGAAAATGTTCAATAGCGCGCAAACATATAAATACGTTTTGACGTCACTTGAGAAATTTCAATGTAACTTAAAGTCGCTTTTCAAAAAAAGATATTCTTTGTGCAAGATGGCTATACCACGTGGTTTGTGACGTCATTTTTCGGTATAACGGCAGAAAAAGCCCATCGATTCAGTCTTTGGTGGAAATGGTGAACTAACATAATGCTTACAAGTTTTTGAAGATTTGAAACGATGGTTTTTTTCATGGTTTACAAATTGACCAAAAGAGACACCGCAAACAAATCTTTAAAATTAGAACAAGCAAACAATTTGCCGATGGGGGAATAAACCAGGTTCTAGAGTCCACCGACTTCACACTTGCCCCAACAGGTTCTCATATTAACAAATAATTAACAAGTTTTCTTGGTCAATTGACTCCAACCCACCCATCAACTGAACAATGTTGCATGCAAAAAGACACAAACCTATAAAACTTAAAACGCTTATAGCATTGCGAAGTAAAAGGGCGGGTATTCAATGATCTGACCAGAGCATTTGAAGTAAAATCAACAAGATAACTGGGATTACAGAAACATATCGAGCTTCTATGATTTTTTACAAGATTTACCTATAAACCTTCATGGACTCTTAAATCCCTGCCACTGCCATGTAACCAAAGAGATAAGCATAACGAACAACTGTAGATCGGTTAATCCCTAGGTAGGCATAAAACTGTAGAATATCATGTAGGTAACTTTTCTTGAATTTACTCTGTAGAAAAGTCACGTGTCAAAATATTTATCTCCGAAGGGGCTCCTTAAAATGGAAAAAACATAAAGAACAAAAAATTATCAAGTTTGCTCATTTCCTATAGATCAAACAAAACGTTTTCTTTGTCAAACATCAAGTTAGGTCACTTCAAAATTTAAATTATCTTAATGGATATAGTCTACAAATTACATTGCGTTCACTCTTTTATTATTTATTTATATATAAGCAAACACAAAACAACACTTCCCACACATCATGATAGCATGCTTTTTGACAAGTTTCATCTAGCACTAACATAGCTTTGAGCACATATTCCAAGTCATCTCAATGACGAAACAGTCGAGCTAACAACCTGCACACATGCCATTTTGCCACATTATTTCTTGTCCTCACATTCACTGAAATCATAAAACAACGTAAAGCTTCTCCATGTCTATTCTCCTGTTCCATACACTGCCCTAGAAGATTCAGGGCCGTCTCTCTGTGACCAAGGTTTCGTTCTGTGTATATCGTCTTGATCAGATTATCAAGAGTTTGTTGTTGATCTGCTGGTCTTTGAAGTTGGCTGTAGACCTTGTACTGCAAGAAGTGGAGGTACGGTAGGGGGGCCTACCACGACCCAGTCCATCCAGAAATCAGTTTTGTCTTTAAAAGGCCGGTCCGCTTCTGTAGATCTAAACATTTCATATTTCAGCTCGTCACGAATACAGTTCTCCTCACAAGGCAAAAATTTTACACAGAGAGCCATGTTATATTTAATCACATCTTCACTCTTCGCATAACAAAGCCGTTGAAAGTCTTTGGAAACAAATTTTTGTTGTTCATAGCAATAACACCCGTAAAATACAGTTGTTTGTGACAGCTGCCATTTCAGAGAAGTCAAAAGTGTTTCACATCTACCAAGATCCCCAGCACAGAACAGTGCTGATGCCAGTTTCAGCCTCCCATACGAGATGTCCGAGTTCAAGCCAAAGGAGAACCATCTTAATGCTTCACGAGATATAACCTGAGAATCGTGAAAATCTGCAGATGCTCTTATTGATCCTATGTGAGAACAGAAAAATGGTGTATAAAGACTACATGCTGCTCGCTCCAGTCTACTTCCCTCTGAATTCACCTGACACAGTTTATATACTATGAAAGTAAGACTTTGGTCTGAATATATAATTTCGCAAACTTTTTTAAAAGTAGTTCTGATTTGTAAAGATAAATAATTAGCAATAAAGTTCATGTTTCTTTCTACCACAGTGATAGCAATAGCATTTCCAGTTTTAAATAAACTCCAGATATACCGCCTGATTTTACAGTAAGACGATTACCAAGTTCATCTATATTTATGGCCAGCAGTGAATGTTCTATGTTCACAGTCAGCTTGCACATGACTTCTGTAAGCTGATGTTTGACTTCTGCAGACAGTTTACCAGCAAGAAGGTTATTTTGAGGTATAAGGGAATGTGGACAGTGTTCTGTTAATATACAGTGTAGCAAAGGTTGCAAACAAAGATGTAAATGTCTTATCAAGCTACCTTCATTCCATTCCCTCCCAGCTCTGGAATCAGCTATACTCTGGAATAAAATATTCTTGCACATGAAACTGGATATAGCTTCTCCAACCTTAGGTTTGAGAAATTTTTTGATGATCATCTTCATTAGAATGTAACATCCCAACTGAGTTATATTTAGATTCCACATTAAACATCTCTCAACAAAAGAGGTAGATATTGTCCATTCCAGATCCTTGTACACACCTGTCTTACTGGCAACTGGCATAACAAAACATCCTTGTTCTGCTGAATATCGCTTCATATCTTCTGTTGGCCATCCACTAGGATTCTGCTGTTGTAACCAGGCTTCAGCTTCTTTAGGCCAAGTTGAACAATGCAGTGCACGAACACCATCAACATTAGGTCCGGCACGTACCGCATACCGTTCCGTACTCCGTACTTCAGGATCTGTAGCAAGTCGATAGACGACGTCACTGATAACGTCCAGACGGGCTGGACTACATCAACATCAACTCCTCCACGTTCCGCTACATGATTAACTAGAGCTGGACCATGTCGTATATTTCCATCTTGTATATGTCCTAAGCATATTGACTGTCTAAGCAGAACTCTACTACTCTGATCTCTGGTGTAATGTTCATTCTCGATATGTTGTTCAGGAAGTGGAGAATCAGATCTCACTGCTTGTAGCAAACAGTAACCAGGAGACACTGTTTCATCTTGTACAATCAGATACTGTATCCTGTTAGGCTGCCATTCTGACCAGTCTGCTATAACTCTAACGTGATCACATAAAAGCGAATCAGTGTCCGAGTTGAGGCCTAATGTTGTTGATCCCTCTGTCTGACTGCCAAAACAAAACAATGATGTTTCGATATCATGTATCTGTAAATAAGTGTTATGTATTGTCTCTACTAACATACATGCCCTCCTATTCTTCATCACCAGGTCCTCACTGACGCCTATCTCATCAAGAACCTGGGACAACCTTACTGACAGATTACGACTGTGTTCTGGTGGCTGAAACATTCTGGTAAAACAGAAAAAAAATGGAAAAAAAGATGTACAAAATATGTATATTTATTATCATGCTTACATTTTACTGTCATTACTGATGAAATTACAGACATGGGATATACAATCAAACCTGTGTTAAAACTAACCTCCTGAATAACTTAGGATTATTAGTGCTCTTGTTGTATATAGTTATATATATGTATAATTATATGTCTATAAAAGTTGTCTTCTTATTAGTGTTTAATTTTTAAGTTTTTGTGTCAAAGTTTTATCTTCAAAATAAAAATGACACAGAAATCTATGAAGTTAGCAAGTCAAATATATTAAACACTAATATATATAACTTTTAGGATACTCCAGTTGTCAGTGCATCGTTCAAAAAGAAACATTCAACACGAATTGTGCAGTTTTATTGAATTTCATCTTGCCTTAGAATTTGATATTTTCTCTTTTATATATGACAATGCAACGATTACTTAATTAAGCTATTAAGTTACCCCAGGCCTTCTTTAAAAGAAAATAGAAAAAATACACAAAAAGAAAAATAAAGAAAAATAAACTACCAAACCTTAGATAGGTGTTTCCAGATTTTAAACAATGATTTGTTCATTTTGTTTTCTTTAATTGGAATGTTTTCTCTTTTTAAACTTCCTCTTTTCGTGTTAAATGCTCAAATCAATAATGTGCCCAAACTGATGTTTAGAATCCAAATTCTCATTTTTACTTGGGTAATAAACTAAGTGGTATGAAGAGCTTTAATTTTCCAACATTTTTCTCAATGCGATAATCGCTGTTGTCGCATGGGCAATCAGGGTATATCCAGATTGGCCCTCACATCAAGATCTACACGAATCGCTTTAAATTATATAACGCGCTTTGAGAGTCTGGACCCTACCGATCGCGTTTAATTCAATTTGGATCTCCGCTGTATTTGATAATTTTTTAGCAAGAGTGAACCACTTCAGATGCTAATCGAAATGATTAGAAAAACAAAAAAATAAAAATATTGGTGGCACTTTATTGGAAGCTTTGAAGTTTTGACTGGTTAAAATGCCTGGAAATCTTTTTCACAAGGAATGTTTTTTAAATGAATAATACAGTTTAACTTGAAACTAAAAATAGTATCTTAAAATTCTAATTTTTAATGATTTTTTTTAAATTTTCAATAGGCCAGAGAAAATAAACTATTAGATTCTCATCCGGATTTTGATATTTTTTTCTTTTATATATGACAATGCAACGAAGACTTAATTAAGCCATTAAGTTACCACAGGCCTTCTTTAAAAGAAAATAGAAAAATTACACAAAAAGAAACATAAAGAAAAATAAACTACCAAACCTTAGATAGGTGTTTCCGCAATTTAAACAATGATTTGTTCATTTTGTTTTCTTTAATTGGAATGTTTTCTCTTTTTAAACTTCCTCTTTTCGTGTTAAATGCTTAAATGGAGATATAAAATATTGATTTGTTAAGATAACATGCCTACAAACACAGCCTTCGTTTTGAATTTTAAACCTTGACTAAGATTATTTATTGTGTATTTTGATTATTATTGTAAGTGGTTGTTGAGATAAGGAGCACATTTAAATATAATTTTTTTCTTACATAAAACTGAAGTTATAAAAGTTAAGGTAATTCGAAAGAAACTTTCATTTGTATGGTGAATAGAGCACATCGTGGTAAATCAGGTTTATCTATTTTAGCGAAACTGTGATCAAGTTTTAAAATTTAGCATTACGCAGCAGATTCCCAAAATGAAACTCTTAAAGATTGCTCACTTAACTTGGTAGGCATTCGAAATGGTAAACCAGAACATTCCTGAATTAAGTGAACCAAGTGAAATGTTCCGGCTTAAAATTTACGTCAATTTTGATAGCTTTTCTACTAAATATAAACGATTTTGTCATAACAAACCGGATGTTGGAATGTGGTTTGGGGGAGAGAGAGAGAGAGAGAGAGAGAGAGAGAGAGAGAGAGAGAGAGAGAGAGATGAACCAGGAGAACGTGATTGAGACAGACAGACAGAAAGTCAGACAGAACTGGATCTGCACTGTTCAGCCATAAATTTTAGCCATATCCCATTGAATAGAGAGTTAACTTGACCAAGTTATTTTTGGATGGTTTCTATAAATACTGTTTCTTTATTTTATGTTATTTCTTTGCTTTTTTCGCTATGATATTATTTCAGATAATCAATATGTTTTTATATTGAAAATAGCATGCAAGAATGAAGTAACTTCATAAAAGTATGGTGGCTGATTTATGCCATTTCGTTTTTCCGTTATTTCGCCGCGAAATAACGCCAAGCGAAAAGATAAAATCACGAAAAAACGCCACGCGAAAAGACGAAATAACGAAAAGAAGCCATGCGAAAAGACGAAATAAAGAATGAACGCCACGCGAAATAACGAAAAGACGCTATTTTTGCGCGAAATAACTAAACGTCGCCGTGCAAAAAACGCCAATTTAACTGTACAAAATTGCGTTCTTTCTAGCTTCGCATGGCGTTGTTTCGTTCTTTCGCTTGACGTCTTTTCGTTATTTTGAATGGCGTCCTTTCGCTCGGCGTTTTGAATTTTATGTACACTGGAGAACATAGCAAGCTTCTGGTTGCTTGAAAAACACTTTACTCCATGGTTTTTATCCCTTGTGCCAAAAGTGTAGATCTAGATCTATTGGCACATCTTGGCTCTACATTGGTTCCTTTTAGGGTCATTAGAATATTTTGACCAGAAAGGGAAAAGTGAAGATCCAGATCTGATGATACAGATGTTCTTCGCATCTTAACAAAATTACAACTTAGTTGAGAGAAAATAATAGATATTGAAAGTGCTTTTGAAAAGTATTGGACAACTATAATGTCAAAACATATCACTGGAGACACCTTTTCTTGTAGGACGCTCTAAATGGTTATACAGTCATGTACTTGCATGTTAAAACTTGTTTTTGACGCATTGATTTCGCATTAACTTTTGAGTATATAAAAGTATTTATTAATAACATGATTTGTGTATCATTTGTTGTGATTTTGTCCGAAATTTAGCATTAAACTCTCAGGCAAATGATTAATTAGATTTATTTGAAAACAATATGTTACATGAGTATTAAAATATTGAAAACAATCTAACATTCAAACCTTTACTCCATATATACAGGTTTTTAGTGTGTGCAAACAGTGTAGATTCAGATGGTCAGGAATAACAAAATAGATCTTAACTGGCTAAGGTCCTGATCAGATGGCACATGTGTGCTGATCTGGATCTACAGTGTTCGCCCATGGATAACAGCCATATCCAATGGAGTGAAGGTTTATATTAATACTCGTACTCTGCTATTTTATATACATTTCTTTCAGGTGTTGAACATGCTATGCAACTTTTAGTAGCGTGAAATCTCTGTTAACCATTTACTCTATGGGATATGGCTATTATCTCTTGGGCGATCATGTTATCTGATCAGAATCTACACAGTTCTTGGTCAGAAATACCTTAACTCGTACAACTTATATTGTATGAGAAATCCAGATAAGCTGGACGTGTAGAACCTGATCAAAAGGCACGGATGTGCTGGCAGCTTCACATCGACTCTTTTCACCCATGCAAGAAAATTAATAGCAGTGGATTAAAGGGGTGGTTCACAACGATTGTAAATAATTAGAAAATAACAAAGGTTGTAAATATTGTGATATGACAAACTAGAAAATAACAAAGGTTGTAAATATTGTGATATGACAAAAATATATTTTAGTATAGTGTTAAGTTTTTGATTTATGTCAGTGCTATGTTTTTGTAAAATAGTTTTGTTATGGAAGGATTCCCTGTAATTAAGTACTTGTAATCCATATAGACTAAATTAGATAACAGGTTAAATATTCAACTAGTCTCAAAAAACCCTTAGAAGTCGCCCTACATTTGTAGCCTATCAGAAGCTATGAAAATTTAAATTCCTTGGCGATTTATTTCAATGGAACTCCTTTCTACTTTCTGTTTTACAATGACAAAATAGTCTATTTTCAACTGCGCATGCACCTGGCCACAAATGTAGGGCGACGTTTAGGCCAGGTAGAGTCTATTTACTTAAAGATGTTTCTATAAAAAAATAGAAGCCTGGACTGGCTGCACTTGTTTTGGCTTCTATTCTCTCCTATACTACGAATTGTTATATAGGCCACATATTTTTGTCAGCAGACACTTGTTTACCAGTTTTTAGATTCTTGAAAATTAAAAAAAAATCTGTAAGATAAACCTTTCCAAAAACTAACAATACTATTTTGTGAAATGCAAGAAAATAATTCATATCTGTTACCTAGTTATTTAAGCTGTGGGTTTGATTAGTTGATCCGGACGGTTTTGTTGTAAATTTTCATTCATGTTTTGTGACATTACTAACTTATTTATGAGTAAATAAGAATTTTGGTGTAAAGAGAGGCATAATTTGACGTTTTAATCTCAGACTGTAAGTTTTTGTAAATGCATAGTTTCATTCGCAAAATGGCAATTCATTGTCAATGTTTGACATGAATTGGGTCATATATGTTTTTGGTGTTCATTTTTTTACATACCGGTATGTGCAGTTATTTTTATGTGGTTACAATTTATCTGGGCATTCATTTAGTATTAAGGGTCTGAATTTTGTTTACATACAAACAGGAATCTAGTCTTGAATCTAGTGTAGATTCCTCATACAAAGTAATATGCGTTCTTTTGTTTGATATTATAATAAATTATTTTGTTTTTTTACTGTTTTCAAAGTACAGTAGAGCATTATTTGGAATACCTAGTTGTACCTTTTACACTACTTGTGAATATGCATTTTGTATTTATACTTTTATGTAGCAAAGACGTATGATGAGTTTATTTTGGAAATAAAAATTCTGTATTTTGCATGAAAATGTGTTTGTATGTTTTTGTCTTTTTTAATTTATTAACTCAATTGAGAATCATAACACACTTAATTGGTAGGAGCAAAAATGTGAATTCAGTAATGCTTATTTTTATTAATTCACATACTTTTTTAATATAACTAAAAAACTAATCACACAAAAGGCAACAATACTATGAAGTACCATATATGTTTAATTCATTGTGGAAATCGCAGTAACAGCAGGTTCTTTCAATTTGTGCAATGTCGCAATTTGCTAAAATGTAGATTTTATAGTCTAAATGTGAAAGAAAATCGCATATTATTTAACCCTTTGCACCATAGATAAAGTTTTTAATCGCTTGCACAAACAGTGTTTATCGAGAACAGCTTGCACATCTGTGCAGTGTTATCGTGATCGACTCAGTTCGCTTTAAGATTTATTTGTTGCTGTTTCTTCTTCGGCGTTAGCTGTCTAAGCTCACTTTTGACCTAGTTTTTCGACCAATGAAATGTTGTAAATAACACTGGTATTCTCTTATTATGCAGAGGGAAAATGAAATAAACTATTTCGATTGGTAGCTATTTACACCAGAGAGGCATCTAGCAGGGTGGAGAGGTATCTAGTGGGATTTTTATTATTATGCGGCAGAAAAGTCAAATAGATTAATTCGATTGGTTGTTAGTGGGTGTTGTATTGAAGGAAAAAACATATTTACGATTTAAGTAACCAGTTAAGTCAATATTGATGGCTTAAATACAATATTCTATGGAATATTCTTGGGTGTCAGGTAAACACGTACTTGCATACAATACACAGTGTAAAACAAAAGAGAAGTGTAGATATTCCTAGTTCTTACTGGTTACTTTCTATTTCCTTTGATACTGAATGTTAATTTCAAGTAGTACGAAATATAAGTTCATTGTAGTGTAGTGGCTAACACTCTTGCCTCTCAAGCGGAGACCCCGGGTTCAATACTCAGGCCGGACACTTTTTTTAAAGTTAATATACGTAAAAATTGGTAGATTTCGCTCTTATAACAGGCTGTTATTATTTATATTTATTAAATTTCAAGGACATTTATTCATCTTGAATTCTCACTCTACACGAGGTATTTTATTGAAACTGAATATTTTGCTTCTTTAATCGACTTGCTATCACTGAATGAAATTGTTGCAACAGCTTCAATATTTTTTGAAAGACACTTTCAATAAATTTATGAGTTGTCATGATTCGGTCGCTTAATCTCTAAGTCATACTAAGAAAGCAGGGAGGGTTCATCAGCTATAACAAATAAAATAAAATAACTAAACTGTGTCTGCTTTGGCTCTCTTTTTTTCTGTCTTTCTTATATACATGTATATATAAATCTTTTCCATCAACGCCGTTTATCTTTTTTAAAGATAAAATCTTGTTAATTCTGACAAAGAAGCGACCGGTGTAGATCCCGATATTTCAGCTTTGATTTGCCAACTGATCTGGTTCTACACATGACGTGTATTAAGTAAAACCTATATCTATGGAGTGAAGGGTTAAGAGAAAATAATTATTAATTTTTAGTTCTTAATAAATATGGTAATAACTAAAATGTCTGAAGACACTCTTCCTTGAGACATGCTTCATATCTATGGTTGCATGCAAGACTCGTCCATTTTTGTTGCAATGTAGTTACCACAGTCTTGTATGCAATCCCCGATATGATATTTATGACATGCTTCAAATTTTCCCATCAGAAGCACAATGTTTATCATAAAAGCAAAATTATAAACCAGACTCGTGTCGAAAGTAGCTACTTCCGTCGTGGTGTCATGTATGAAAATGGAGAAAAACAGTGAGTATGATCCTTTGTTGTCGGAAGTTGCTGATTTCTGCATGCTTAGCATTAGCCTTCTTGCATGTTGAAAGATGCAATTAACCAACAGTCAATTTCAGTCAATGTGACATGGGGAACAAAGCAATGCACCAACAGTCAATGTCAGTCAATGTGACTTGTAGAACAAAGCAATGCACCAACAGTCAATTCAGTCAATGAGACGTGTGCAACAATGCAATGCACCAACAGTCAATGTTATGACATGATGAACAATGCAATACAAAAACAGTCAATGCCAGTCAATGTTACATCAGGAATTATTCAATGCAAGAACTGTCAATGTCAGTCAATGTGACATGTGGAACAATGCAATGCACCAACAGTCAATGTCTGTCAATGTGATATGTGGAACAATGCAATGCACCAACAGTCAATGCCAGTCAATGTGACATGTGGACACCACAGTGCACCAACAGTCAATGTTAGTCAATGTAATATGGGAAACAATGCAATGCAAAAAGTCAATGCCAGTCAATGTTACATCAGGAATTATTAAATGCAAGAACAGTCAATGTCAGTCAATGTGACATGTATAACAATGCAATGCACCAACAGTCAATGTTACATCAGGAATTATTCAATGCACAAACAGTCAATGCAAGTCAATGTAACACCAGAAATTATGTAAAGCACCAACAGTCAATGTCAATCAATGTGACATGTGGATCAATGCAATGCGCCAACAGTCAATGACAGACAATGTAACACCAGGAATTATGCAATGCACCAACAGTCAATATCAGTCAATGTGACATGTGGAACAAAGCAATGCACCAACAATCAATGTCAGTCAGTGTGACATGCGGAAGAATGCAATGCACCAACAGTAAATGTCAGTAAATGTGTCATGAGGAACAATGAAATGCAAAAACATTCAATGTCAGTCAATGTGACATGTGAAACAATAAAATGCACTGACAGTCAATGTAAGTCAATGTGACATATGCAAACAACTTTTTTGTCAGTAAATATGACAAATAAATTAAATGTCAACGATGTGACATGTTAAAACAACTTCAATTGTCAAATATTGACATTTTCTTGAACTTAAAACATTGTCAAATTTGAAACATTCGAATTAGTAGTCTACAAACATGCCATTTTGCCACATTATTTCTTGCCCTCACATTCAATGAAAGTATGTAACAACGTAAAGCTTCTTCATGTCTGTTCTCCTGTTCCATACACTGCCCTAGCATATTTAGTGCCGTCTCTTTATGACCAAGATTTTGTTCAGTGTCTATTGTCCTAATCAGATTATCAAGAGCTTGTTTTTGATCTGCTAGCTTGTGAAGCTGTCTGTAGACCTTGAACTGCAAGAAGTGGAGGTACGGCAGGGAGTCCACCACGGCCCATTCCATCCAGAAATCATCTTCATCTCTATATGGTCGGTCCTGTGCTGTGGATCTGAACATCTCGTATTTCAGCTCACAAGGATACAGTTCACCTCAAATGGCAAATATTTGACACAGGAAGCCAAGTTATGTTTTATCACATCTTCATTCTTCTCATAACAGAGAGTTGCAAAGTCTTCTGAAACCGTTTTCTCAAGTCTATAGCAATAACATACGGATAATACAGCTGTTTGTGACAGCTGCCATTTCAGAGCAGCCAGGAGTGTTTCACATCTCCATAGATCCCCAGCACAGTACAGTGCTGATGCCAGTTTCAGCTTCCCTGAGGAGATATCCGAGTTCAATCCGAAGGAAAACCATCTCAGGGCTTCACGAGATATAACCCGAGAATTGTGTATATCTACAGATGCTGTTATCGATCCTATGTGAGAACAGAAAAATGGTCTTATAAGACTACTTGCTACTTGCTCCAGTGTACTGCCTACTATATTCAGCTGACACATTATATACGCTTCAACATTTTCGCAAATTTTCTTTAAAGTGGTTTTGATGTATCCAGATAAATATGTAACAATCGCGTTTATGTTCCTTTCTGCCACAGTGATAGAAATCTCATGTTTAGATATCAAGTAAACTCCAGATATACCTCCAGATCTTACAGTAAGACGATTACCAAGATCATCTATTTGTATGGCCAACAATGATTGTTCTATGTTCTCAGTAAGCTTGCACATGCCTTCTGTTAGTTGATGTTTGACATCTGCAGACAATTTAACAACAAGTAGGTTATTTTCCGATATAATGAAATGAGGACAGAGTTCTGTTAATACACAGTTAAGCAAAGCTTGCAAACACTGATTTACACAGATCACTAAGCTACCTTCATGCCAGTCAATGCTTGCTCTGGAATCGGCTATACACTGGAATAAAATATTCTTGCACATAAAACTGGAAATAGCTTCTCCACATTTAGGATTGACAAATGTTTTGATAATCATCTTCATTAGAATGTAACATCGCAACTGTGTTATATTGAGATTCCACATTAAACATCTCTCAGCCAAAGAGGTAGATATTCTCCATTCAAGATCCTGGTACAGCCCTGTCTTGCTGGCAACTGGTACAACAAAACATCCTTGTTCTGCTGAATATCGCTTCATATTTTCTGCTGGCCAGCCACTGGCATTCTGCTGTTGTGGCCAGGCATCAGCTTCTTTAGGCCATGTTGAACAATGCAATGCTTGAACACTATCACGATCATATCCTCCAGGTTGTGCATGTCTAGCTGCAGCTGGACCATGTCTTATTGCATCATCTGTTATATGTCCCAAACAGATGGAATGTGTAAGTAGTACCCTGTCACTATTATCTATGCTATGGTGTTCATCCTCGATATGTTGCACAGGAAGTGGAGCATCAGGTCTTACTGCTTGTAGCAAACAGTAGCACGGAGATACTGTATCATCTTGAACCATCAGATACTGTCTCCTGTTAGGCTCCCATTCTGACCAGTCTGCTATAACTCTGATTTCATTATCACTAAAAAGGCAATCAATGTCCGCGTCGTTGCCTAATGTTGTTGATCCCTCTGTCTGACTGCCAAATCTAAACACTGATAACTGTAAATCTTTTGACTTAATGTGAATGTTATCTAGGGTCTCATTTAACATCCACGCTCTTCTCCTCCTCATCACCAGGTCCTCAATGACGCCTATCTCATCAAGAACCTGGGACAGCCTCAGTGACAGATTATGACTATGTTCTGGCAGATGGAACATTCTGATATTGAAAAAGATATCGATTTATTATTATTATTATTATTATTATTATTATTATTATTATTATTATTATTATTATTATTTATTTATTTATTTATTTATTTATTTATTTATTTATTTATTTATTTAAATTTAAATTTGTCCGAGAACAAACATGGATAGTCGGACACTTGGTTAATTACATACTCCCAAACTTGTATAAGTAAACGAACTTCAAATAGTGACCAACCGGGTATACGAACGTTTCCCCCAGACGTCTTGTACAAATTCTATGGTATTACGGAAGCCCCAGTCAAATAATAGCGTTCTTATTAGTACTGTCCATGCACTTAATCGTGGGAATATATTTTCGTGGTTTTCCGTCAGACGTTATTTTCTTGGGCACTTTACTTCGGGGAACTCTATTTTTAAACTACGTTTAAGTTTAATTCCTTAAATTCGTAGCGGGTGTAAAGTGTGGAACGATTTTGCCCCGAAATCCAGGAAACTAAGTACAACACCAATATTAATGAATTCACAATATTTGAAGTATATTTACAGTGAAACCCTGCTATTAAGACCACCATAAATGTTTGACTGGGAAAAAAATAATGGTCTTAATAGTCGGGTGGTCTTTATATTTTGGGTAGAAAATAGTGCAAAAATGTAAAATGGGACATCAGAATAGTGGTCTTATAAGCGATGTGGTCTTAATTTCGGGGTGGTCTTAAAGAGGGGTTTTACTGTGGTTTGTCATGAGACTTTATTTTAAACATTCTGTCAACTTGGTATTTTTTTCTTATTTGTTATGTTTAGATATGACACAGAAAATGGAGAAACATTAAATAGTTTACGTATTACATAACTTTTTATGTTAAGTTACCTTTAAAAGAAACTTATATTTTCAAGAATCACAGAAGAAAGAAACTATAACACAAAGCAAACCTTTAAAATGCCGTTTTCACTTAAAATAATGATTCTTTCATTTTTCCAGTGGAATTTTCACAAACTTTAAACTTCCTGTTTCTATTTTATTGTTAAACAAACAAAGAGAGATAATAAATATATAAAAAATATTGATATCTCTATCTGGCTAGTCTCCCATTGTATGGACATTATAAAGTGTACTCGTGAAATACAACGAAAGATTGGGAATTTGTGTAGATTTTAAAATATGGGATCATATATAATTATGTTTTTTATCTAAACGTTCTCTATCATATTAATTAACCTTTCTCAAATATTTGTCTTTTAGAAAAAGAGGAAGTTTTCAGTTACATGGTTGGGGCGAAATTGTGAGCCAAACTAAAACACTAACTAGGAAGATTGTTAACTTAATATGGACGGCATTTAACCTTATACTCCTTATATGGGGGTTTAATCGCATGTGCACATCCATGCCGTCTCATCGGGAGCTAAACTGTTAATCTCTTGTTTAGAAATGACCAAATAATTCAAAACCCCAATAGCCGGCCTGTCCGGATATACTCTTTTTGCCCGTGAATAACAGCAATATCCCGTGAAGTAAACAATAGAGGTCTTTCACATTGTTGAGCGCATGCGTCGTACGCCACGTTAGGTGCGGAAAATATTGGTTTTATCCTAAACCGACAAGTGAGGGGGCATTTAACTGTGTCATTGCTAACAGAATGAACAGACATGATCACGGTGTCGTCTTAAAGCTAATGATAAATTATAATAATAATTATGATAAAGCATAATAAATTCGAGTTTTAGAATTTCTGAATATAATAGGCTTAAAACATCTGGTCGGCAAGATTTGACTGTGAAAAGCCTAAAACAATCAAAGACGTGGTTGCCACTTTGAAGCGGGAAGTCTTATATGAAAACAAATACATTGTGGATTACAAGCTGCTGTATATTTTCCACAGACACATATAAGCGTATCGAGTTTTTCTGACAAAATGCGTTTACTTCAAGAAATAAATTTTATGTAACATGATCTCTCTAAATTGGAGGTAAACGGATGAATTCAGCAATGTATCGTCGTTGTATTCAACGCCCGTTAAGCTTATTAAGTTATTCATGTTATAATAAACATCTTTTTTTATAAAATCGTCAGCCATAGTCAATAGACATTAGTTTAAGTCGCATTTCATGAATATCTGCGTGTTAAGGGAATGATGTAGAAAGAAGATAAAATCTCCGCAGACCTCCAAAATCTCAGGATTTTATCTGAAATCTCCGGACCGTAAGGTTCTTCTCCGGATCTAAGGATTTTTAGGCAAAATCTCAGGATTTAAAAATATTGAAAAGGATAATTAATGAAACATAAATTTAACTGAATTTAGAATGGGTTTTACAATTATATTAATTAATATTAAGAAACTTGGTCTTGGTCACGGCTCCAAAATTTCCTGTTTATTGAGAGATTACGTGATAGTGACACGCTGCCTCGGGCACACATGTACATAACAGCTAAGTGTCATAAAACTAAACTCGGACCTGAATATCGCAGTCCCGTTCATTTGTTTTGGTCCATGGTCATTTTGATTTTAAACAGAAATGAAAATATTTTATTTCAAAACCTCCAGCGACAACAATTACGAACTTCAACATCAAAATAGTTTTTATAAAAAAAACTCTCTGGATTTCTTTAAATAGGTTATGGTTGGCCTGCCGTCCGGTTCAATTTAACGATTTCTCGGGTTGTAGCTGAAATCATTTTATTATGTAAATATGTATTTTTTTTTCTCAAAAGCAAAACACGCAAAACACATATCAACCTAGTCGCCGACGAGCTACATAAGAATATAATTATGTCTCATTCCACTCTAAATTATAGCGTTACAAAAAATGCCGTAAAACGGTAAAATGTCCGATAATGTTCGTCTGAATTGTTAATTATACAGATTTATTTTTAGTAAACACAATTCACGTGTGTATTTTCATAAAAAACCCAAACAAATCCGTTGGATACTCGCGTCCTGAAAATACCGCGATAAACAATGTTTAAAATGCGCATAAACTTTCTTGATGTGCTTGTAAATGATCATAACGTTTTTTTTTATTCTTCGTTGTTTGACTGAACTTACTTATTTATAAATTTGAAATGATTAATAAACATTTTCTTAATTTTATAATCACTTAGTCATATTAACAATAGTAAACGATGCCCCCTCGCTTGCATTTATCGACTAAATATGCTTTTCAATTTTAGAGAGCGCTAAGGGGAGGTAACAATCTGAAAGAACTCTATTAGGTATATAAGGTAAAAAAGAACAAAACATCAATTAGGACATATTCAAGATTGCTGTTAAAGATGGGTTGAATGCAGGTGGTCGTTAAGACTGTTTTATTTTGTTTGTTGTTGTTCTTTCAGAAAAAAATGAGGTGGAAATTAGCTACAAACTAGAAATTATTCATTTTTGCTCTTTTATATAAAAATTATATTCTTTATCTTCTTATGAAAGTTAATTATCACTTTAGTCCAGTGACTTTACTCTGGGTCTACACAGTTCATCTATGATTCAAAAGTTCTATCAGTGAAGCAAAGGGTTGTAATCACAGCGATTATAAATAATCGGAAAATAACAAATGCTATAAATATTTTGATATGACAAGAATATGCCTAATTAACTATATCATATTGGCCCAGCAATTCTCATTCTCATTATTGGCCCAGCAATTCCCGTATTGTTTTTATTCTGTCAATTAATAAAATTGTCATTAATATAGTGAATTCACATTGACCAAGTAATTGGGCCTCGGGCAGTCACATCGGCCTCGAGCTAATATGAATACCCTCGGCCCAATAACAAGGCCAATATGAATCCACTTGATTAATAACATTAAAATAGTATTGTGTTAAATTTTTGATTTATGTCAGCATGGTCAGTGCTATGTTTTTGCAAAATAATATTGTTATAGATGGATGCCCTGTATTAACTGTATTGAATGGAGCTCGTCACGGGAAATGATACCTTCGTACAGTTGCCGTCAATCTATCTGGATCTACAGTGTTTGCCATGGGATGGCAATCATTTTCCATGCAGTAAAGGCATAAAATAACCAGTTTAAGGATAAATTATTTAGAAAGCGGACCTTTACATTTTACATTTTATTATGAAATTTTATTAAGTATCTAAAATATTTTTTTACAAACTTTCATTTCTGCTTCAAATAAATCTCTTATTACACAAAACAACTTATAATTTTGATTTTCAGTTTTGTTCAAACTAACAGTCGCGCATGTATTTGTGTATATTCCAGATGACGAAGGCGTGGATATTAACCGACTACCGCACTACAAAAGTCTTTCAAATGACTAACTTCAAAGATGTTTTTTTCATTATTCACTTTACATTTTGATGTTAGAAAAAAGATGGACATTATGAAAGTTTTTCCAACTATAGAGGGACTGGGGGCTGCAAACAGCGTGACTTGGTGGTGCATGATGCGTAGGAATGGCACATAAATGAAGGATAGGAATTACCCATGTTCAGTTTCAGAGCTGCAGTTTGACAAAGAAGAACACAGACAGGTTTCCAGGTTTAAATGTTCACAGAATGTAAAAATCCCATTCTAAGAGGAGTAGATGAGGAAATATGTAGCCGCACCCTGAAATGTAACCATGCGGCCGTGGGCGAGGGGTAGGGGAGCGGGATGGTAATCCCCAAAATCTTACTGACTGTATGCTTAAGTTATTTCGTAATTTTATTATGAATATTGAAAAACATCTATGTTGGATATTGCAAACAATGATTGTTAAATACTGTAGTATCATTATATTTCCTGCTTGTTTAATTTTAGCATGTATCCCACCGCGGGCATAATGCACGAAATCAAATCCCAGCTAATACCTACAACATTAAATTCTATCCTATGAGAAAAATACAACTGTGCAAATTTATATTCGTGCAAAAATGTCATTTATGTGAAAATTTATATTATTATAAATAAAACCACAATATTCCAGAAAATGATGTTTAAAACAGTGTATTAACATGTTCTTTATTTCCCTGTCAGCAAGATATTTTGCAGCAGTTTTGGTTTGTTTAAATAGTAACTTCATACATACATTTGTATTTTGAATAACAAGTTTGATCATTATATAGACTTTTTTGTTGTAAAGAAAATAACTGTTCAAAATTTGTTGTCAAAATGTTCCAAATGAATATTTTGTTTGTCATGAAATAAAAAGGGTCTTAAACCCTTCATGACGTAGATACATGTACAACTTTCATGGCATGAATCTAAAAGCAAACAATGTAGTTTCTGATCAGATGACACAGATGAGCTGGCTGATCTTGATCTATCCTGTTTTCCTATGGGATTAGACCTTACCCCATGGAACAAAGAGATTTACTTACTATGTTTAGATTATTTTATTTTTCTGAGTGTTTTGTACAAGTAAGTGTTTTATTTAACATTGCTGCATTGCGTTTATTTAATTATGATATTATTTCAGATAATCAATTTGTTTTTATATCTAGGGTAGCATGCAAGATTGAAGTAATTACATGAAAGTAAAGACAGAGTTATGATGGTCTTGCATGCATTCCTGGATAAGTAATGATATTATTTTCAAGAATCTTTGTGCAAGATCATTATTTTTACATACAACTATCATGTTTATCATTATGTTGTAAAATAATTACCATATTCACTGAATTATAGACCGCATTGCTTGAATATACAATGTTATTGTCAAGAATCTTCGCGCAAGATCACAGTCTTTTACATACAGTTTTAATGTCATCATATTGTAAATTAATTACCATAATCACTTAATTATATACCGCTTTGCTGGAATTCAATGTTTCTTTAGAGACCAGTGCAGACCCAGTTCGGCATGTCACATTAAGAACCCTGATCAGACTACCCAGTAATATACATTCCTGTCAGTCAGTCCTGTGAATGGACAGTTTAATTGTCTTTTCGTGAATTGCAATGTCATATTCTGAGTGCTTGATAATCAGTATTTCTTAACCCTTAACATCATTATATGCCTTTATCACATGGGTGCTCAGTGAATTGATTGACAAGTAAATAGTTACGACTGATCAAGAAGGTAATCACGTGATCAAAATAATCTTTAAACAAAAGAAAATCTATTAAAAATGAAGTAGATTGTGTTCAAGGCCAGTAAATTGCAGTTATCAAAATACTAAATGCCTCTTTCTCCTTATTCATAATTTAAATGTATAACTAATCTGTTAAACAGATAAATTTGTAATCACTTGCAGTATAAAATTTCTTATCTGTGTTTATATGATAGTACATGTATATTTTTGTTTGGTGCAAGTCAGATATGAAAGCTTTGCAAAATTCAAATTTTCCATGTAGTTAAGAGTTTATTTTTATCATGTAATTATTACATGTAGAGATTATTTTGGTCATGTAATTACCTAAAGTGCATAGAGATTATTTTGTTCATGTAATTACTTAAAGTGCGTAGAGATTATTTTGATCATGTAATTACCTGTAGTGCAATGCAAGGGGTCTACACTGGTTGTGATATGACAAATGCTGTGATGTGTATTCCCACTATATGACCATAACTGTGCCTTCATTTCAATACACATATTCATTTTATATGCAAATGTGTTCAAATATTAGTCAATAATTTTGATTAATTTATTAGCATGCGTTAAAAATGATGTAGTGACAGTAACTGGTATAAAAATCCCCTTTATTGTCTGTGCCTGTAGACAAATAAGTAATTTGTAATATGAGATCAGGGTTAAAGGTTATAAAGCTGAGTTTGGAAACCAGTCTGAAATCTCAAGCATCTGATTGGCTGAAGTGGCGACTGGTCGCCATTTCTTTACCAGTCGCCATTTCAGCCAATCAGATGCTTGAGATTTGAGACTGGTTTACATGCTCAGTTTTATAACATTGGGCACTGATCCAAAGGTAACTAAACTGAGAATGGAGACCAGTCTCATCTCAGAATTGTGATTGGTTGAAATTGAGCCCCAAATGTTAAGTGACCTATTGGAAGGGTAAGATCTGAGACTGGTTTTCTTGCTCAGTTTTTTAAACTTGAGGCAATAGATACATCGTTGATTAAAATTGTGCCATCAGATCTGGATCTACCCCTGTTGCCTCTTGGTCAGAAATAACCTTATTATTCTAAAAGCAATTATTGTAGATCCTGATCAGATGGCATAAACCTGTCATCTGATCTAGATCACCCATTTATATAAAATAAAATGCATTTCCATAAAGTAAAGGGGCCAGTAGAGGCTTAATTCCCTTTAGTCTGATCACTTTTTACACTCTTGAATACTTATTAGATAAATTTCTTGGAAACATAGATTTCAAGGGTTGGATGCAAAACTGTCAAAACTTATTCTTTATTACAATATATTTACACTTCAACTTTGTCCCCTACCATGAAATCTTATTCATCGAACGAATAATAATTTCTAGGTAAACAGTGTGACATATTACTTTGAAAGGCCAATTTATTGCATTTATAATGTTTTGAAGTGTGTTCAGGCAGATCTTCCCATCTTAACAAAATTACAACTTAGTTGAGAGAAAATAATAGATATTGAAAGTGCTTTTGAAAACTATTGGACAACAATAATGTCAAAACATATCACTGGAGACACCTTTTCTTGTAGGATGCTCCAAATGGTTATACAGTCATTTACTTGCATGTTAAAACTTGTTTTTGACGCACTGATTTCGCATTAACTCTTGAGTGTATAAAAATATTTATTAATGACATGATTTGTATATCATTTGTTGTGATTTTGTCCGAAATTTAGCATAAAACTCTCAGGCAAATGATTGCATTAGATTTATTTTAAAACAAGATGTTACATGTATATTTAAAAATCTAACAATGAAACCTTTACTCCATATATACAGGTTTTGTAGTGTGTGCAAACAGTGTAGATTGTGATGGTCAGGAATAACAAAATAAATCTTAACTGGCTAAGGTCCTGATCAGATTGCACATGTATGCTGATCTGGATTTACATTGTTTGCCCATTGATAACAGCCAAATCCCATTTAGTAAAGGTTTAAATGAATATCCATTCTCTGCTGTTTTGCATACATTTCTTTCTCCTGTTGAACAATCTTTGCAACATTTAGTAGTGTTAAATCTCCGTTAACCATTTACTCCATGGGATATGGCTTTTATCCCTTGGGCGATCATGTTATCTGATCAGAATCTACATGGGATATGGATTTTATCTCTTGGGCGATCATGTTATCTGATCAGAATCTACATGGGATATGGATTTTATCCCTTGGGCGATCATGTTATCTGATCAGAATCTACATGGGATATGGATTTTATCTCTTGGGCGATCATGTTATCTGATCAGAATCTACATGGGATATGGATTTTATCTCTTGGGCGATCATGTTATCTGATCAGAATCTACATGGGATATGGATTTTATCTCTTGAGCGATCATGTTATCTGATCAGAATCTACATGGGATATGGCTTTTATCTCTTGAGCGATCATGTTATCTGATCAGAATCTACATGGGATATGGCTTTTATCTCTTGAGCGATCATGTTATCTGATCAGAATCTACATGGGATATGGCTTTTATCTCTTGGGCGATCATGTAATCTGATCAGAATCTACATGGGATATGGCTTTTATCTCTTGAGCGATCATGTTATCTGATCAGAATCTACATGGGATATGGCTTTTATCTCTTGAGCGATCATGTTATCTGATCAGAATCTACATGGGATATGGCTTTTATCTCTTGAGCGATCATGTTATCTGATCAGAATCTACATGGGATATGGCTTTTATCTCTTGGGCGATCATGTTATCTGATCAGAATCTACACAGTTCTTCTTGGTCAGAAATACCTTAACTGATACAACTTGTATGGCATGGGAAATCAGGTTCAGCCGGCACATCTGTGCCTAATAAGTCAAAAAGAATAAAGTATAGAACCTGATCAGAAGTTATGGATGTGCTGGCAGCTTCAGATCAACTCTTTTCACCGAAGCAAGAAAAGTTATAGCAGTGGAGTAAAGGGTGGTATTCACAACGATTGTAAATACATTTGTAATTAGAAAATAACAAAGGTTGTAAATATTGTGATATGACAAATTAGAAAATAACAAAGGTTGTAAATATTGTGATATGACAAAATATATTTTAGTTTAGTGTTAAGTTTTTGATTTTCTATGTCAGTGCTATGTTTTTGTAAAATAGTCTTGTTATGGAAGGATTCCCTGTAATTAAGTACTTGTAATCCATGTAGACTAAATTAGATAACAGGTTAAATGTTCAACTAGTCTCACAAAAAAAACTTAGAAGTCGTCTTAAATTTGCAGCCAATCAGAAGCTATGAAAATTTCAATTCTTCAGCGATTTATTTCAATAGAAATCCTTCCTATTTTCTATTTTACAATGACAAAATAGATTGTCCATTTTCAAATGCGCATGCACATGGCTACAAATGTAGGGCGACTTTTAAGCCGGATGGAGTCTATGAAGACATTTCTATAAAAATAGAAGCCTGCTCTCACGGCGCTCGTTTCGGCTTCTATTTTAAATAGGCAACACATTTTTCGTCAGCAGACACTTGTTTACCATTCTTGAATATTAAAAAAAATCTGTAAGATAAATCTTTCCAAAAACTAACAATACTTTTTTGTGAAATGCAAGAAAATAAATCATATCTGTTACCTAGTTATTTAAGCAGTGGATTTGATTAGTTGATTCAGATGGTTTTTGTTGTAAAGTTTTCATTCATGTTTTGTGACATCACTATCTTATTTGTGAGTCAATAAGAATTTTGATATAAAGAGAGGCATAATTTGACTTTTTACTCTGAAAGTTTTTGTAAATGCATAGTTTCATTCACAAAATTTCAATTCAGTGTCAATCTTGGACATTAATTGAGTCATATATGTTTTTGTTGTTTGATTTTATTGACATGTGCAGTTTTTTTAAGAGGTTGCAATTTATGTGGGCATTCATTAAGGTATGACCATCCTAATGAATACCTATATCAAGAAGAGTATCCAAGGGAGGTAACTATAGTAGTAAATTAGCTTAGAGTTCTGTCATGCAAGAGGACCAGGGTTCAAATCCCACTGGAAGCTATTTTTTTTTGTAAGCCTAGAGCTTGAATAATTGGCATATTTCTTTTTTTTCCTGTGTAATTCTGTCATTGAATATAAAATTCTCATGATTTAAACAAAAATAAGCAAAATAATCAAGATTAAAGGGGTTTTCGCTATCAGAATAGTGTTTATTCAAGTCATCAATTTGAAAATTTCTAAAACTGGACGGTAAACTTCTCTGAAATTTTGTTTAAATTTTGTTTATGGTATATAGTTAAAAAATGGTAAATTTTTGTATATTGCACCAATCAGGATTTCGCACAATTTTCATTAATTTAGTGTCGTGAAATATAAAAAAAATGCATTTTTTAAATTTATTTGGTCAAAAAATGTCATTTTAAGATAAATTCTGTATTTATATATTATATCTTAAATTAGTTTAGTAAAATATAACATATTTTGGATAAACTGTAAAAAATTAGGGTTAAATTTATCAATAACAAAAAATTTTGTCACCGATTAAAGAATTTGGATACTTTCACGTTTTTTCTCACTTTTTTAAATAAAAAAAGCTAAAAATCTCAAAAACTACACGGTGAAAATCATTAAAATTTTGCATACAAGTCAGTGGTATGAAGCAGTTGATGAAAAAATAATCAGATGTTGGATTCTTAATAGTGCCCATTAGGATGGTCATACCTTAAGTATTAAGGGTCTGAATTGTGTTTTACATACAAACAGGAATCTAGTCTGAAATCTAGTGTAGATTTCAGATACGAAGTAATGTGCATTCTTTTGTTTGATATTATAATGAACTATTTTGTTTTTCTACTGTTTTCAAAGTACAGAAAAGCATTATTTTGAATATCTAGTTGTATCTTTTACACTACTTGTGAATATGCATTTTGTATTTATACTAAGTCTTGTATTATTTAGAAAAGGCTGTATGACGACTTTATTTTGGAAATAAAAATCTGTATTTTGCATTAAAATGTGTTGTTGTTTTTAGCTCACCTGTCACATAGTGACAGGGTGAGCTTTTGTGAGGGGATGTGGTCCGTCGTCCGTCCGTCCGTTCACAATTGTTGTCTGCACTCTAGCGGTCATAATTTTGGTCCGATCTTCTTCAAACTTGGTCAGAATGTTTATTTCAATGATATCTAGGTCAAGTTCGTAACTTGGTCATGTGACCCTAAAAACTAGGTCACTAGGTCAAATTAAAGGAAAAGCTTGTCTGCACTCTAGCTGTCTTAATTTTATTGCGATCTTCTTTTAACTCGGTCAGAATGTTTATCTCAATGATATCTAGTTTAAGTTTGAAACTGGGTCATGTTACCTTGAAATCTAGGTCACTAGGTCAAATTATAGAAAAAGCTTGTCTGCACTCCAGCGGTCATAATTTTGGTGCGATCTTCTTTGAACTTGGTCAGAATGTTTATATCAATGATATCTAGGTCGTTTGAAACTAGGTCATGTTACCTTGAAATCTAGGTCAATAGGTCAAATTATAGAAAAAGCTTGTCTGCACTCTAGCAGTCTTAATTTTGGTGCGATCTTCTTTAAACTTGGTCAGAATGTTTATCTCAATAATATCTAGATCAAGTTCGAAACTGGGTCGTGTTACCTTGAAATCTAGGTCACTAGGTCAAATTATAGAAAAAAGCTTATCTGCACTCTTACAGTCTGAATTTTGGTGTGATCTTCTTCAAACTTGGTCAGAATATTTATCTTAATGACACCTGTTTGGGTATCTTATATCAAGATGCAGCTTGGGATTGCTAACCAAGTGTCTGTGCTGAAGGTCAAGGTCACTGTTACTAAAAACGAAATTCAGTTTCCACTTAATAACTTGAGTTTGCTTTGGCCTATTGACTCTAAACCTGGTGTATTGCTAGTTTATATTCAGAGGCAGATTGGGGTTGCTATCCAGGTGTCTGAGATGAAGGTTAAGGTCACTGTTGCTAAAAATAGAAATTCAGTTTCTGCTAAATAACTTCAGTTTGCTTTGGCTTATTGACTCCAAACTTGAAAAATATCAAGATGCAGCTTGGGATTGATACCCAGGTGTCACTGATCATGTTCAAGGTTAATGTTGCTAAAAATAGAAATTCAGTTTCCACTTAATAACTTTAGTATAGTACAGTATGTTGTGGTACGGTACAGTATTGTACTGTACCGTACCATACCATACTGTACTATAATGTACAGTACTTCAATGTGATTGTTTTACCTTTCATTTCATGTATCTAAGTATCAGGTGAGCGATTTAGGACCAGTTGGTCCTCTTTTTTACCAAAAGTTATTAGCTTACTAAAATTGAGGATTTAAAATGGTAATCAAAATTCCAAAACTTTACTGTATAATTTATGTAAATTTAATTTAACAAGGAAATTTCAGTTAGCAGTGCCCCCTAAATTTAAGAGATTTTGACACTCCTGACTGATTTTTACACGCTAAGGGTTGAGTTACAGTAACCTATTTGTTGAAAAATTTATATCATTTGGCTAAATCAAATGGGTCATCCCGAAGGAAAAGGTGTTTTAGGACAGCTCACGTCAGTCCTCAAAAATATCATCAAGATGTTGTGCAGACGGCCATTAGTATTGTGTATTTTCGGTAAAATTCACAATTTATAGTCAAAATTTGAAAAAATACATATTATTTAACCCTTTACTCGATAAATATTTTATCGCATACAGTGTATGTACAGTCTAAGCAGTATCCATGCTGTTCACTTTAAGATTTATTAGCTTCCTTCGAAACAAGGAGCGCCCAAATTTATTGTCTGATTATTTAGCACAGACGTGCAAGCTGACCTTTCTTTCCACCGATCCCAAATGATATAAAACCAATATGTAGGAGTTAAGAGAACATGCCTCAAATCATCCTTGACATTGTTTAGCAAAATTATGAAAGTGAAACTGGAAACCACTCTCTGATTGAAAGTAGCTTATTGGTCTATTAATTAATAGACCCTTTTGAACTGCTCCTAGATTGACCGAACAGAAGCCAAAGTTAAGTCATAAAAGTGAGATTGGAAATCAGTTTCGCGACGGAAGTAGCTAATAAGTACACTCAGTGCATAAGCTTTTAGGCATGTTGAACAATGCAATCATCAAAAGCAAATATCAGTCAATGTTACACGTGTAAACAGCTTATTTTTCAGTCAGTGACATTTGTCTTGAACTTATTAATAAGCATTTTTATCAATGTTGAAACTGTCGAGCTAACAGTCTACACACATGCCATTTCGCCGCATTATTTCTTGCCCTCACATTCAATGAAAGTATGTAACAACGAAAAGCTTCTTCATGTCTGTTCTCCTGTTCCATACACTGCCCTAGCAGATTCAGTGCTGTTTCTCTATGACCAAGGTTAGATTCAGTGTCAATTGTGCTGATCAGATTATCAAGAGCTTGTTGTTGATCTGCTGGTATGTGAAGCTGGCTGTAGACCTTGTACTGCAAGAAGTGGAGGTACGGTAGGGAGTCCACCACGGCCCAGTCCATCCAGAAGTCGCTTTCACCTCTATATGGCCGATCCTCTTCTGTCGATCTGAACATCTCATATCTCAGCTCACATGGAATACAGTTAATCTCACAAGGCAGAAATTTTACACAGAAGGCTATGTTTTGTTTTATTACATCTTCATTCCTCTCATAGCAGAGATTCATAAAGTCGTCTGAAACTATACTCGTAAATGTATGTCTATAGCAATAACATCGTGATAATACAGCTGTTTGTGACTGCTGCCATTCCAGAGTAGCCAGGAGTGTTTCACATCTCTCTAGATCCCCAGCACAGTACAATGCTGATGCCAGTTTCAGCTTCCCTGAGGAGATATCCGAGTTCAATCCGAAGGAAAACCATCTCAGGGCTTCACGAGATATAACCCGAGAATTGTGTATATCTATAGATGCTGATATTGATCCTATGTGAGAACAGAGAAATTGTTTATAAAGTCTACTTGCTGCTTGCTCCAGTCTACTGCCATCAAAATTCAGCTGACACAACCTGTATATTTGGAGAGTAAGCATTTGGTAAACAGAATCACCATTTTCGCAAACATCTTTTAGAGTCTGATTGACATATTTAGACAACATGTGAGCAGTAAAGTCCACAATTCTTGTAGTCACGGTGATAGCAGTCTCATGTTTAGATACCAAATAAACTTCAGATATAGCACCAGATTTTACAGTTAGACGATTACCAAGATCATCTATTTGTATGGCCAGCAATGATTGTTCTATGTTCTCAGTCAGCTTGCACATGACTTCTGTAAGTTGATGTTTGACTTCTGCAGACAATTTACCAGCAAGTAGGTTATTTTGTGGTATAATGAAATGAGGACAATGTTCTGTTAATACACAGTTAAGCAAAGCTTGCAAACACTGATTTACACAGGTCACTAAGTTACCTTCATTCCATTCACTGCTTGCTCTAGAATCGGCTATACACTGGAATAATAAATTCTTGCACATAAAACTGGAAATACATTCTCCACATTTAGAATTGAAAAATCTTTTGATAATCATCTTCATAAGAATGTAACATCTCAGCTGTGTAATATTGAGGTTCCACATTAAACATCTCTCAGCAAGAGAGGTAGATATTCTCCATTCCAGATCCTGGTACACACCTGTCTTGCTGGCAACTGGCACAACAAAACATCCTTGTTCTGCTGAATATCGCTTCATATCTTCTGTTGGCCAGCCACTGGCATACTGCTGTTGTAACCAGGCATCAGCTTCTGTAGGCCACGTTGCACAATGCAATGCATCAACTCCATCAACATCATGTCCGCCAGGTTGTGCATGGATCGCTCTGGCTGGACCATGTCTTATATCTCCATCAATTACATGTTCTAAACACAATGAATGTCTAAGCAGTACTCTGCTACTATTATCTCTGCTATGGTGTTCATCCTCGATATGTTGCTCAGGAAGTGGAGCATCAGATCTCACTGCTTGTAGCAAACAGTAGCCAGGAGATACTGTATCATCTTGTACCATCAGATACTGTTTCCTGTCAGGCTCCCATTCTGACCAGTCTGCTAGAACTCTAATATCATTATTTCTACCAAGGCAATCAATGTCCGAGCAGAGGCCTAATGTTGTTGACCCCTCTGTCTGACTGCCAAATCTAAACGATGATAAATGTGTATCGTTTATCTTAATGTAAATATTATCTATGGTCTCTGCTAACATCCATGCTCTTCTCCTCCTCATCACCAGGTCTTCATTGACACCTATCTCATCAAGAACCTGGGAGAGCCTCAATGATAGATTACGACAATGCTCTGGCGGGTGGAACATTCTGGTAATGAAAAATAAAGCGATTTATTATTATTGTTGTTGTTGTTGTTGTTATTATTATTATTATTATTATTATTATTATTATTATTATTATTATTATAATTATTATTATTATTATTATTATTATTATTATTTATTTATTTATTTATTTATTTATTTATTTATTTATTTATTTATTTATTTATTTATTTCTACATTTTACCGCAATACAATAATGCAATTTAGATTTGTCCGAGGACAAACATTGATAGACGGGCACTCGGTAAATTACATACTCCCAAACTTGTGTAAATAACCCAATTTCAAAAAAGTGACCAACTGGGTATACCAACGTTTTTCCCCCAGACATCTTGTACAAATTATATGGTATTACGAAAGCCCAAGTCAAATAATAGCGTGTTTATTAGTACTGTCCATGCACTTATTCGTGGGCATACATAGTTTATTTCGTGGTTTTCCGTCAGACACTATTTTCTTGGGTATTTACTTCGGGGATCTCAATTTTGTAAACTACGTTTAAGTTTAATTCCTTAAATTCGTAACGGGTGTAAAATTGTGCAACGATTTCCCCCGAAATCCACGAAACTAAGTAAATCACCAATATTAATGAATTCACAGTAGTTGAAGTATATTTACAGCTTTATATTTCCAGTGAAACCCTGCTATTAAGACCCACATTGGGACTGGGAAAAGTGGTATTAATATTAGGATGGTCTTTATATTTTGTGTAAAAAAAGTGCAAATCTGCAAAATGGGACATTAGAATTGTGGTCTTATTAGCGATGTGGTCTTAATTTCGGGGTGGTCTAAATGAGGGGTTTTACTGTGGTTTGTCATGTGACTTTATTTTAAACATTCTGTCAACTTGGTATTTTATTTTATTTGTTATGTTAAGATATGACACAGAAAATGTAGAAACATAAAATAGTTTATGTATAACATAACTTTTTAAGTAAACTTAGCTTTAAAAGAAACTTATATTTTCAAGAATTACAGAACAAAGAAAATATAAAAAGGCTAACCTTTAAAATGCCGTTTTCACTTAAAAAATGATTCGTTCATTTTTCCAGTGGAATTTTCACAAACTTTAAACTTCCTGTTTCTATTTCAGTGTTAATAAAAACAAAGAGAGGTAATAAATATATTAAAATATTGGTATCTCTATCTGGATTGTCTCCCATGGTATGGACAGTAATGAAGTGTACTCGTGAAATACAACGAACGATTGGGAATTTATGTAGATTTTAAAATATAACATCGTATATAATTATGTTTTTTATTTAAATGTTCTATATCATATTAATTAATAAACCTTTCTCAAAACATATTAGTTCCAATTCTCTTCCATCTTTCTAAAACTGACCTTATACTTTAGGCAAGCATTTTGCATGACTTTGGAGCTAGAAATTATGCTTATAATCTTGATAAGATTAGTAAGATCAAGGGATGATTTCTGTAGTTTGCCTCACTGTAGGTTGTTGAGATACACAGCAGACACAAAAATGTTTATCTTTTACAAAAAGAGGACGTTTTCAGTTTACATGATTGGGGCGAAATTGTGAGCCAAAATAAAACACTAACTAGGAAGAATGTTAACTTAATATGGACGGCATTTACCCTTATACTCCGTATATGGGGGTTTTATCGCATGTGCACATCCATGCCGTCTGATCGGGATCTAAACTGTTAACCTCTTGTTTAGAAATGACCTAATAATTCAAAACCCCAATAGCCGGCCTGTCCGAATATACTCTTTTTGCCCTGAATAACAGCAATATCCCGTGAAGTAAACAATTAGGTATATTAGGTAAACAAAGAACAAAATATCAATATATTCAAGATGGCTGTTAAAGATGGTGTTGTTGTTTTTTCCAGAAAAAAATGAGGTGGAAATTAGCATCAAACTAGAAATTATTCATTTTGCTTTTTTATATAAAAATTGTATTCTTTATCTTCTTATGAAAGTTAATAATCATTTTAGTCCAGTGACTTTACTCTGGGTCTACAGGTCTACACAGTTCATCTATGATTCAAAAGTTATATCTTTGAAGCAAAGGGTTGTATTCACAACGATTGTAAATAATCGGAAAAAAACAAATGCTTTAAATATTTTGATATGACAAGAATATACCTAATTAACTATATCATATTGGCCCAGCAATTCTCATATTGGCCCAGCAATTCCCGTATTGTTTTTATTCTGTTAATTAATAAAATTGTCATTAGTCAAGTGAATTCACATTGGCCATGTTGTTCGGCCTCGGGCAGTCATAGAAGCCCTCGGCCTTCGGGCTCGCGCCAATATGGATATCCTTGGCCCAATAGCAAGGCAAATATGAATTCACTTGATTAAAAAGACTATAGTATTGTGTTAAATTTTTGATTTATGTCAGCATGGTCAGTGCAATGTTTTTGCAAAATAATATTGTTATAGATGGATGCCCTTTATTTACTGTACTGAATGGGACTCGTCACGGGAAATGGTACCTTCGTACAGTTGCCGTCAATCTTTGAAATAACGTCATAAATGATAGCTGACGACATAAATTGTTGCATTGCGCGTTAGAAGTACCATTTCCAAAATGTGTAACAAAACTCTTTGAAGATATGATAATAGATGAAAACGGTATTTTGAAGACCCTTCACCACGACAAATATGAAAATATTGCAGGCTCGGTTTGATTGAGCCTTTTCATGGGCAGCAATAGAATTGCTTATTACTGCCCACGCCGCCTAGCCTCGGGTTGAGCGCAACTCAATATTAACACCAATAAACAGTACAATTTTGATCCATCCGAAACGATGGAATGTATATGGCGGTGAACATAGAACCTTCAATGTGTTTTTCCCGATTAACACCATTCTATGTTCAGTGGTCCCCAGATAAAAGAATGGGTTTGCCCTAAACGAGAAAACAAATGCGGAACTAAACTGAATAGAATTTTGAGAGGGGATCTTAGAATACTTAACCTGCATATCATAGACAACGCCAAAGGCGAAATTTAAAAAGCTGAAAGTATATCCTTGGGGGTGATTGAACAATATCCATATTTATATTTAATATTATCTGGGATATTGAACCACCCATCTTTCAACTGGCCGAAAACAAAAATTATAGAAAAATGTAATGTATTTTCAAATATTTTAAACTTTTGAACTGGAATGTAAAAAAAATATTACCGAAGGTACGTTTTCCCGTGACGCACCCCAAATATTAAGTTAGATTATTGGTTAAAAGTTAAAATTATTTTCCAGAAATGTTCAACATATCGAGATGACGTGTCGCGCATAACATTCGGGTAGCTTCTTGAAGGTCAAAGTCACAGTATGACCTTGCAGTAAATTGTATTTGGTCATAAATTTGTTATTTGAAGTCGGGTTTAAAACATTATTTCAGAGAAATGATCACCATATTAAGACGACATGTCGCGCGCAACAGTAGGGTCCCTACCTTGAAAGTCAAGGTCACAGCATGACCCGGTAGCAAAATCGTGTCAGGCCCATAATTTTGTTATTTGAAGTCGGACTTTAAAATTATTTAACAGAAATGATCGCCATATTGAGACGACATGTCGCGCACAACATTTCGGTCGCTACCATGAAGGTCCAGGTCTGAGCATGAACTTGTAGCAAAATCGTCTCCCGCCCTTAACTTTGTTATTTGATGTCAATTTTCAAAATTTTTTCACAGAAATGATCACCATATTGAGAGGACGTGTGGTGCGCAACATTGGGTCGCTACCTTGAATGTCAATGACACAGCTTGAACTTGTAGCAAAATGGTGTCAGGTCGATAATTTTGTTATTTGCAGTCAGATTTTAAAATTATTTCACAGAAATGATCACCATGATGTGGCGACGTGCCGCGCGCAACATAAGGGTCGCTTCCTTGATATTCAAGGTCACAGCATGACCTTGTAGCTAGATCGTTTCCAGCCAAAAACTTTGTTATTTGAAGTAGGTCATTATATTAAGACGACATGAAGCGCGCAACAGTAGGGTCGCTAGCTTGAAGGTCAAGGTCACAGCATGAACTAGTAGCAAAATTGTGTCACGCCCATAATCTTTGTTATTTGAAGTCAGATTTAAAAAATTACTTCACACACATAAACACCTTATTAAGACGACGTGTCGCGCAAGATTTGGGTCGCTGCCCTGAAGGTCAAGGTCACAGCATGAGTGTAGAAAAATCTTGTCTGTCCATAATTTTGTGATTTGAAGTCAGTTTTTAAAATAATTTCACAAAAATGATCAGCATATTGAAACGGCGTGTCGCGCACAACGTTTGCATTTCTTCCTTAAAGGTCAAGGTCACAGAAAAAAAACTTAAAGCAAAGTCGTGTCCTGTCCATAACTTTGTCATTTAAAGTCGGTTTTTAAAGTCGGTTTTTAAAGTGTTTTCACAGAAAAATTTACGATTTCGAGGCGATGTATGGCGCAACAGTTGCGTTGATTCCTTGAAAATTGATATCTGAAGTAATAGGAAGATTTATAATTATTAAATAACATGAATTTTATGAAAATAGGTCACCACACTTCCCCCACTTTAACAGAATATTGTGACAAATGATATCACCTTAATATGGACGGCATTTAACCTTATACTCCGTATATGGGGGTTTTATCGCATGTGCACATCCATGCCGTCTGATCGGGATCTAAACTGTTAACCTCTTGTTTAGAAATGACCTAATAATTAAAAAAACCAATAGCCAGCCTGTCCGGATAAACTCTTCTTTCCCATGAATAACAGCAATATCCCGTGAAGTAAACAATTAGGTATATAAGGTAAAAAAGAACAAAATATCAATTAGGACATATTCAAGATGGCTGTTAAAGATGGGTGTTGAATGCAGGTGGTCGTTAAGACTGTTTTATTTTGTTTGGTGTTTTTTTTTCAGAAAAAAATTGAGATGGAAATTAGCTACAAATTAGAAATTATTCGTTTTCCTCTTTTATATAAAAAATTATATTCTTTATCTTTTTATGAAAGTTAATTCTCATATTAGTCCAGTGACTTTACTCTGGGTCTACCCAGTTCATCTATGATTCAAAAGTTCTATCAGTGAAGCAAAGGGTTGTTCACACAAAGATTGCAAGTAATCCGAAAATAACAAATGCTATAAATATTCTGTCAATTAATAAAATTGTCATAATCTAGTGAATTCACATTGACCAAGTTACTGGGCCTCGGGCAGTCACATTAGCCCTCGGCCTTCGGCCTCGAGCTAATATAAATACCCTCGGCCCAAAAACAAGGCCAATATGAATTCACTTGATGAATAACATTAAAATAGTATTGTGTTTAATTTTTGATTTATGTCAGCATGGTCAGTGCTATGTTTTTGCAAAATAATATTGTTATAGATGGATGCCCTTTATTAACTGTATTGAATGGGGCTCGTCACGGGAAATGGTACCTTCGTACAGTTGCCGTCAATCTATCTGGATCTACAGTGTTTGCCATGGGATGACAATCATTTTCCATGCAGTAAAGGAGTAAAGTATGATCTCGGAACATAAAATAACCAGTTTAAGGATAAATTATTTAGAAAGCGGACCTTTACATTTTACATTTTATTATGAAATTTTAAAAATATTTTTTTTTACAAACTTTCATTTCTGCCTCAAATAAATCTCTGATTACACAAAACAACTTATAATTTTGCTTTTCAGTTTTGTTCAAACTAACAGTCGCGCATGTTTTTTTTTGTATTTTCCAGATGACGAAGGCGTGGATCTTAACTGACTACCGCACTACAAAAGTCTTTCAAATGTCTAACTTCAAAGATGTTTTTTCATTATTCACTTAACATTTTGATGTAAGAAAAAAGAGAGACATAATAAAAGTTCTTCCGACTATAGAGGGACTGGGGGCTGCAACCAGGATGACTTGGTGGTGCATGATGCATAGGAATTGCAAAGAGAAGGATAGGAATGACCAATGTTCAGTTTTAGAGCTGCAGTTTGACAAAAAAGAACACAAAAGACAGGTTTCCAGGTTTAAGTGTTCACAGAATGTAAACATCCCATTCTTAGAGAAGTAGATGGGGTAATATGTAGCCACACACCTGAAATGTAACCATGCAGCCGTGGTCGAGGGCGGAACAGGATGGTATTCCCCGAAATATGACTGACTGTGTGCTAAAGTTATTTCATAAATTTATTATGAATATTGAAAGAAAACAGTGTTGGATATTGCAAACAATAATTGTTAAATACTGTAGTATGATTATATTTCATGATGGTTTAACTTTAGCATGTATCCCACCACGGGCATGATGCACGAAATCAAATCCCAGCTAATACCTACAACAAAAAATCCTATCCTATGAGAAAAATACCACTGCGCAAATTTATATTCATGCAAAAATGTCATTTATGTGAAAATTAGACTCCACATATTATTATAAATAAAACCACAATATTCCAGAAAATGTTGTTTAAAACAGTGTATTTACATGTTCTAATCTCGCTGTCATCAAGATATTTTGCAGTAGTATTGGTTTGTTTAAATGGTAACTTCATACATACATTTGTATTTTGAATAACAAGTTTGATCATTATAATATTACAGACTTTTTTGTTGTAAAGAAAATTAAATGTTAAAAAATTTATTGTCAAAACGTTCAAAATGAATATTTTGTTTGTCATGAAATAAAAAGGGTCTTAAACCCTTCATGACGTAGATACATGTACAACTTTTATGGCATGAATCTAAAAGCAAACAATGTAGTTTCTGATCAGATGGCACAGATGAGCTGGCTGATCTTGATCTACCCTGTTTTCCTATGGGATTTGACCATACCCCATGGAACAAAGAAATTTATTTACTATGTTTAGATTATTTTATTTTTCTTAAGGTTTTGTACAAGTAAGTGTTTTATTTAACGATTTTGCATTGCGTTTATTTCATTATGATATTATTTCAGATTATCAATTTGTTTTTATATCTAGGGTAGCATGCAAAAATGAAGTAACTACATTGAAGTAAAGACAGAGTTATGACGGTCTTGCATGCATCCCTGGATAAGTGTGACGGGGTGTTTATTTGATATATTTATCTAATTGAATATATCTATTTCAGTTTTTAGGACAGATCATGTGATTGATTTGCTGTGGCAAAGACTATTTCGATCAGTTATCTTTTTGTTCATTTCTTTTTGGTAATTATGTTCTTCACGGGGTAAAGTTCTCATGATGAGCAGTTGGCGCGAGAAGTTTTTAGAGTGCGGTTGTAGCACCTCTTTATTTTACATTTTAAAAGGAGATAAATTAGTTTAATACATTAGGTGCTGTAATATTTAGTATTTAGGTAGGTAGAGTTATTTGCCTGTCGATTGGTTTGTGAATTGAGTCGCCTGCTTTTATTTTTATTCGGTTTGAAAGTCATTTTCATTCAGAAGCCATCTTGGCATTTTTCATCAATCGGTTGTCTTTTCTAAAGTTTAAACATTTTAACCTGATTGCATGTCTAATAATCATTAACAATTGTTTGCAGCAGCAAGTTAATATCACATCCCCACAGACCTTGGGAGAGAGTGCAGAAGTGTTGTTTGAGCGGGTGTTGATGGCATACATCAGTGTAAGTAAAGCTATAATGTAAATGTCATTTTATGATTGTTTGTTAAGATATCAATTGTAAAGGACTATTGTATTTTAAATATATTTTAAATAAGAACCACGACCACTATACCAGGGTAGCTTGCACAGGGTTAAGTAATAACAATGGGCAATCAGTGTTTTAGTTTATATTAAGGTATCATTTTGGTAAAATGCTTATTGCTTATTATTGATTGGTATTTCCTGTGGAAGATATCTTTAACCACAAGTTGTTTATTGAATGCACTTGTTTTTATATATTTTCAGACCCAAGTTCTAAAGTTCTTAAGTTCTACAGTTATAGAGTTCTCAACTGTACCAACATTGCATGTAGACATTTATGATGCGTATTGTGTGTGAACTTGTGGACCTGATTAAAATATGTAACCACCCCTGGTTGTTTGAATTATTCCATGTGTATGGACACACATATTATATAAAAAGGGTTACATTTTGGTACCTCCAGTGATTCGTCATCATGTGATCTACAGTAACAAATGGTGTTAGAGCTCTTACAAAGGAACGTCCAAGGTGCACATATTGAATTGTTGGACTGACTAATTCTGCCGGCAGTTACAGCAGTTACGGCAGTTACAGCAGTTATGGCAGTTACAGCAGTTATGGCAGTTACAGCAGTTATGGCAGTTACAGCAGTTATGGCAGTTACGACTTCACGATAGCTATCTTCTATTCTTGGAATTCTACCCAGTATACTGCGACGTAGTGGATCCAGCAACGAAGGAGCATCAGAAGGACAGTGATTTTTGTTAAGTGACAGTGACAGTTCGTTTAACAGTGTTTATAGACACTTTTTATTGTGGTTAATCATGGTATAGTGGTTCAAGAAATCAAGTTCATCGAGTGGTGAGTCAAATTGGTTATTGTTAATATTTTTGCAGGCATTATTATTTTCTACAGCTAGGAAGTATGACATTGTAAGAGTTGCAAGTGTCCGAGACCAAGCATTCACATTTAACTTAATTCACAAGATTTGCATGTGTCACTGAGATTTTATTAATGATCGGTGGTGGATTATAACTATAATCGAACCTGACAACAGATTGATATATCAAAATTTTCAGTACATTATTTCTGATATATTTTGAAATGGCAGCTTGATTCGCAGACCAGACAGATTGTAGATTGCGCAATCACTATATAAGGTTATGTAGAACTAGAAGTAGTGTAGTTCAAGTAGAGATTAAATACATATTCTTTTGTGGATTATAAATACAAATTTCAAAAAGGAAATATAAAAAATACTTTGAAGGCAACTGCTCATATTGGGAAATTTACATTTGTTTACTTTTAGTGGCGGCCATATTGGATTATAGTGTTACAGTTTACCCTTGATTAATCATTTATCTCTTACAGGTTTATGATATTCTATGGTTGATTATTACTTGTTGGTATAATAAATGAATTGTTTTACAGATATTTATTGAACATCGTCATAATTGTAGCTTCAGTTTGAGATATTGGATGAGTTGCTGTGCCTACTACTGCTAATGATTGATAGGTGTTGTTGCTGCTGTTACTTAAAATTTATTTCAGGAATTACTGTTGATGAAGCTTGTTAGTATTGACAACAGGTAATTAATTGCAAATAATTTGAATGATTTGTTGGAATAATTAAAACAAATAATTACATAGTATATTATTTTATTAATTTCTAAAAATAGAACAGAGTTTTGTTGACATTTGATGATAATCATTGTCATTGGAGTCCTGTTTTGATTTCACAGATATTGATATAAACAAGTAGTCAATTATAAAGGCTGTTACAGCTTCTACATATATGAAAATAATAATTTCAGGTATTGGCTATTAAACCTTTAATACTGTGTTCATTAACAAAATTGCTTTATTTAGTATTAGTGTGTGATTATTTTTTTCTGTGACACTAGGATTGCAGTGAAATACTGTTCAGGCTTGTGTTGAAATTTAATAGTGTTAGTGAAAATATGATACAGTGACTGTGTTGACTGGAGTGAAATATTTTACAGTGACTTGAGTTGACTGGATTGAGATCAGCATTGTGCAAAGTAGTGATTGTGCATTTGTGAACAATACATTTGGCATAATATTATATGGAAAGTGATATGGACACTTAATTAAATAATTTACTGCATATACACATAATTGATTTGAGTGAAAGTGACACTTAATAATCAATATATATAGTGATTTTGTGGATAGTTGTATTATTGTGAAGTTCACAATGCCACTTACAGATCCCATTACGGAGGAGGAGGAGCACTTACTGGAGTCTTTCCGTGCTCTTGGTGTCAACCAAAAGCAGATACCAAGGAGGAGTTGAAGAGATGGTTAGAGGCTTATGCGGCGGCAGCCGGTGGTACAGCAGCGCCAACTGTTACTCCACCAGAAACTAAAATTACAGTTAGTTCCCAGACACCACGCATTTCAATATTTTATGGGGATGTAGATACCTTAACCAAAGGTGAGGTTGTTTATGACCAGTGGAAGTATGAGGTGATTAGCTTAGTGAAGAGTAAGACATACAAGGAAGATGTTGTCTTACAAGCTGTTAGGCGCTCATTGAAAGGAGAAGCATTGAGAATTTTAATGAGACTTGGAACTGACCCGAGTGTAGACCACATTTTACACAAATTTGAAAGTGTTTATGGTGTAATTGACACTAGAGAAAGTATTCTCTCATACTTTTATGCAGCACGACAGTTGGAGAAAGAAGATGTTACAACATGGTCATGTAGATTAGAAGATTTATTGGGGAAGGCTATTGAGAAAGGACTAGTTCCGCCAACAGAGATCAATGACATGTTGAAAGGAATGTTGTGAAAAGGATTGAGGGTAGATCTTAAGGATATTTGTGGCTATAAATTTGAGAGGATTCATGATTTTGACCGATTGAGAGTTGAATTGAGAAAAATAGAGACTGATCATTATGGAGATCAGAAGAAAGGATCAACAAGGATCAACTTCTTGTAAGCAAAGGAGTGGTACAGTCTAAGGACATGGAGATGAAGAAGGGAGTGGATGATCTTAAGCAAGTTGTTGCATCTATGTCAGAGAATATGACATTAATGAATGACCAGTTAAAGGCCATAACTGCACAACAGCAGCTAATTAGAAACAATTGGCAAGGTTACAACAACCAGCCACACAATCCACAGAAAGGTCAACAACAACAACAAGGAGCTCGATTTAAAGGAAATAAGGGAAGGGGAAAGAAACAAAAGACAAAGGAGAACCCTAATGCAACCAATACAGACACTCAACCTGAACCATCTAAAGGAGATGTCACTTGTTATGTTTGTGGTCAGAAAGGACACATGAAGTGGCAGTGTCGACAAAATACAGATGTCACGTGCTATCGTTGCCATCAACCAGGACATTATCAATGGCAATGTAATCTGAGACAGGACTATTTAAACCAGTAATGGTTCATTCAAGGAGACGTATGATGAACCAGAACAACAAAACACGTCTCGCAGATCAGTTAGTTGGAAATAGCAATGAGACTGAGATCATTTTTAACAACTTGAAAACAACATGTTTAGTTGATACAGGAAGCTGTGTAAGTACAGTGAATCAGGTATTTCTAACAGAACATTGTCCAGATATTATTATTCAACCATTGGATCAACTCATTGAGGTAGAATGTGCCAGCGGACAGACTTTACCATATTCCGGTTTTATTGAGGCAGCAGTTGAAATTCCTGGTGTACCTAATGTTACACAACAGTATTTCTTATTTTTGGTTGTACCACAAAGCAGTTACAGTGCAAAAGTACCTATTTTGTTAGGCACTAATATTCTCACACCAGTGATGGATAAATGTAAACAGGAACATGGAGACAGATTTCTGCAGACAGCAAAACTTCACACCCCATGGTATCTTGCATTTCGTTGCATCACTTTGCGAGACAAGCAGTTGAAACGCAACAAGAACAGACTTGGTATTGTACGCTCAGCGGAACCAGAAACTATACTCATCAAGCCAAACGCTAGCATAACCATTAAGGGATACATTGATCAAGAATTAGACTACAATCAGACTTTTGCTATGACAGAAACAACAGAATGTTCAGTGTTACCAGCAGATATAGATATTTCACCATTACTGTTTACTTACCAACCAAGGAATAACAGACTCATCGACATACATGTTTCGAATGTTACCTTACGTACAGTTCCAGTCTCACCGAAAGCAATACTTTGTGAAATCCAACCGGTAAAGTTAGAGGAACTTAAGAATTCAGAGAAAGAGGATGAAGATGTTTTCTCCAAAATAACCATCGACAATAGTAACCTGACTTCAGATCAGATATTAAGACTTCAGAATTTATTAAAGAAGCACATAGATATTTTCTCCAAGAATGATGAAGACATCGGACACTACACTAAGATCAAACATGAAATACATTTAAGTGACAACAGACCATTTAAACAAAAATACAGGAGGATACCCCCTGCTATGGTGGATGAGGTGCGAGAACACATCGATCAGTTGTTGCATGCAGGAATTATTAGGAAATCATACTCTCAATATGCAAGCAACGTAGTACTTGTGAGAAAGAAAAATGGAGCTTTACGCATGTGTGTTGATTATCGTCTTCTCAATTCAAAGACATTGAAGGATCAGTATGCTTTACCGAGAATAGAAGATATCCTGGACACACTTAAAGGTGCCAAATATTTCTCAGTGGTTGATATGAAAAGTGGCTATCACCAGCTCGACATTAAGGAAGAACACAAAGAGCGCACTGCATTTCAACTGGGCCCTTTAGGCTTTTACGAATTTAATCGGCTCCCTTTTGGTCTTTGTAACAGTCCAGCTACTTACCAACGTGTTATGCAAGAATGCTTAGGTGATCTCAACTACAAAATTTGTGTAATCTATTTGGACGATTTGACCATTTTTAGTAAGACCTTTGAGGAACATTTGGAAAGATTGGAAACAGTTTTAAACCGATTAAGGGAGTGCAATTTGAAATTAGCCCCTGCCAAGTGTGTTTTTATGCAGGAAGAAGTGAAATATGTTGGATTTATAGTTTCACAAAGAGGTATTGCTACAGATCCAGACAAAGTTG
Organism: Corbicula japonica; assembly: GCA_038501625.1. Lineage (NCBI taxonomy): Eukaryota > Metazoa > Mollusca > Bivalvia > Venerida > Cyrenidae > Corbicula > Corbicula japonica. The sequence goes on along the minus strand of JAZAYU010000732.1, from coordinate 111,243 downwards.
ATAAAGTAGTCAAGTGGCCTATACCCACCAATCCAGAAGAGGTCAGACAATTTGTTGGATTTGTTGGTTTCTACCGGAAATACATCAAGGACTTCACTAAGATAGTACGACCGTTGTATGAAGTAATGCCGGTACAAAACCAAAAGAGTGGAAAAAAGACCAAATCTGATGAAAATTTTGTGTGGGGAGAAAGTCAGCAAAAGGCATTCACACAGTTGAAAGAGTTGTTAACGTCTGCTCCAATTCTTGGTTATGCCGACCATAATCTACCTTTTGAATTGCATACTGATGCAAGTGGAGATGGATTAGGAGCAGTGCTGTACCAGAAGCAGGATGAGCAGCTTCGAGTGATTGCTTTTGCCAGCAGGGCGTTGACAAAATCAGAGAAGAATTACGCCACACACAAACTAGAGTTTTTAGCTCTGAAATGGGCCATATCTGAGAAGTTCGCTGACTATTTGTATGGGTGCCCATTTACAGTCATGACTGACAACAACCCACTCACTTATGTGTTGTCATCGGCAAAGCTGGATGTCACTGGACACAGATGGCTTGCTGCTTTAGCAGCATATGATTTCAAAATCATATATAAACCTGGGACACACAATAGTGATGCGGATGCTATGTCCAGACTTCCGAAAATTTCTCGTAATGATGGAGTTACAGAGATTGCATCAGAGGTTGTCAAGACCATATGTCATTCTTCAACTTATCAGGGCCCACTCATACAATCTATGCCAGTGATAGACATAATGGAAGCGACAGAAATCCCAGGCACACTCACTTCTCAGATAGAAGTTAGAGAGATAAGGAAGGCCCAAAGAGAGGACGAGATAGTCTCGGTGTGGGTAACTGCAGCCAAAGAGAAAAGGAAACCAAAGTTTAAAGACATTGTTGAAGTTAAGAAACATTCTACAATGAGCAAGAATTTCCCATACTTTAAACTAATACGAGGAGTGCTGTACAGAGAGATTACAGAAAAAGAGGAAACAAAGTTACAACTTGTCATTCCTTCAGTATATAGATCTCAAGTTTTAAAGGGTTGTCATGACAATATAGGGCATCCAGGTCGGGAAAGGACTTTGGCAATTATGAAGGAAAGATTTTGGTGGCCTCAAATATCAGCACAAGTAGAGGAAATGATCAAGAAGTGTGATAGATGTATTCGGAGAAAAAGTCCAACCAACTCAAAAGCACCACTAGTAAACATTACAAGTACATACCCACTTGAGTTGGTATGCATGGATTTTCTGAAGTTGGATACTTGTAAAGGAGGATACACAAATGTGCTAGTAATCGTGGATCATTTTACCAGATTTGCACAAGCTTTTCCGACTAAGAATCAGACTGCAAAAACAACTGCTGAAATTTTCTTCCACAATTTTATTCTGAAATACGGATTTCCAACAAAATTACTCACTGATCAAGGTGCAAATTTTGAAAGTCAACTCATGCAGGAACTTTGTCAGCTCTCTGGAATTCAGAAAACAAGAACAACAATATACCATCCAATGTGCAATGGAATGTCAGAGCGGTTTAATAGGACTTTGATTGAAATGCTCGGGACATTAGAAAAGGAAAAGAAACACGATTGGAAATCGCACATAGAATCCCTGGTGTATGCGTACAATGCGATACCCCATGAAAGTACGGGTGTATCTCCTTTCGAGCTAATGTTTGGCAGGAAACCCATACTACCAGTGGACCTGATATTTGAGAAAGAGACACAACAGGCAGGACAAGTGTCCCAAATTGAATACATCAATCAGCTGAAAGAAAAGATGAGGAAAACACAGGAGATAGCCAAACAATTTGCGGACAGGGCAAGAGCCAAACAAAAGACCCAATTCGATAAGAGTGCCAAAGCCACTAAATTGGAAATAGGGGACAAGGTTCTTGTCAAAGTATTGGCATTTGAAGGACCTCATAAGCTGGTGGACAAGTTTGAAGAGGCAGTTTATACTGTAATTGGTATACCCAACACAGATATACCTGTGTTTGAAGTACAATCAACAGATGGAAAGATAAGGTTACTTCACAGGAATCACTTGTTACCTGTTCACATAGAGCAGGAAGAAGAGAGTACAAAGGATTCAGTTGAAGATACTGGAAAAAACTCTGCATTAGGTAATGAGGTAGTAGAGCCTGTTTCAACAGCAACACGATGGCCAAATGTTGGTGCTGATCCAGGTTCTGCCAATACTAATGAATGTGACGTCACAGACAGAGACTATGAAAAGGATTTCATAATAGATATGAATTTTCCTAGTACGCTTGGGGACGCCCACCGTACAGAAGAAAGAGTTCTGGATGAAGAAAACTCTGAAGACAGAGAAACAGAAGAAGAAGAGGAGGATGATGAGCCTGACATAGAAACAGATGAGGATGATCAGAGTGATAATTCTGATAGTCATCAGGATGATGATGATGATGATGATGATGATGATGATGATGGAGATGATGATAATAATTCTGATAGTGATCAGGATGATGATAGTCATCATCAGGAGGAGGGAGAGAGTGAGGCAGAGGAGCCAGTAGATGGAGCAAGGCAGATAGAGGTACGACCTCAAGATAGACCACCAGAGGAACCACAGTTGCGGAGATCAACCAGACCAAAGAAACCACCAGAATGGTTTAAATCATATTTTGTTGGATGTTTGACAGATAGAAGTACAACAGACACCTGTAAAGAGCCAGTACTGTTTGATGCGTCTAAGTATTTTAAGTGAATGTTACTACTGTGTGTGAATACAGGTTTTAGAATTGTTTTAAATATGAAATCTAAATGTAATGTTATAAATTATAGTTGGATTTTGTTATTTGTGTAACTAGAATGCTAAGTAATTTTCAGGTGCAGAGCTGAACAGATGACTTAACATTGATTTCATTTGTAGGTTAGTTCCTGCGCAGTTTGAATGTTGCATATTTCACTTGTCTAATGTTTTGAATTGCAGGTTATTTTTCGTACTTTAAATGTCGGGACGCCATTTTCCGATGAGAGGGAGTATGTGACGGGGTGTTTATTTGATATATTTATCTAATTGAATATATCTATTTCAGTTTTTAGGACAGATCATGTGATTGATTTGCTGTGGCAAAGACTATTTCGATCAGTTATCTTTTTGTTCATTTCTTTTTGGTAATTATGTTCTTCACGGGGTAAAGTTCTCATGATGAGCAGTTGGCGCGAGAAGTTTTTAGAGTGCGGTTGTAGCACCTCTTTATTTTACATTTTAAAAGGAGATAAATTAGTTTAATACATTAGGTGCTGTAATATTTAGTATTTAGGTAGGTAGAGTTATTTGCCTGTCGATTGGTTTGTGAATTGAGTCGCCTGCTTTTATTTTTATTCGGTTTGAAAGTCATTTTCATTCAGAAGCCATCTTGGCATTTTTCATCAATCGGTTGTCTTTTCTAAAGTTTAAACATTTTAACCTGATTGCATGTCTAATAATCATTAACAATTGTTTGCAGCAGCAAGTTAATATCACATCCCCACAGACCTTGGGAGAGAGTGCAGAAGTGTTGTTGGAGCGGGTGTTGATGGCATACATCAGTGTAAGTAAAGCTATAATGTAAATGTCATTTTATGATTGTTTGTTAAGATATCAATTGTAAAGGACTATTGTATTTTAAATATATTTTAAATAAGAACCACGACCACTATACCAGGGTAGCTTGCACAGGGTTAAGTAATAACAATGGGCAATCAGTGTTTTAGTTTATATTAAGGTATCATTTTGGTAAAATGCTTATTGCTTATTATTGATTGGTATTTCCTGTGGAAGATATCTTTAACCACAAGTTGTTTATTGAATGCACTTGTTTTTATATATTTTCAGACCCAAGTTCTAAAGTTCTTAAGTTCTACAGTTATAGAGTTCTCAACTGTACCAACATTGCATGTAGACATTTATGATGCGTATTGTGTGTGAACTTGTGGACCTGATTAAAATATGTAACCACCCCTGGTTGTTTGAATTATTCCATGTGTATGGACACACATATTATATAAAAAGGGTTACATAAGTAATGATATTATTTTCAAGAATCTTTGTGCAAGATAATTATTTTTACAAACAACTATCATGTTTATCATTATGCTGTAAAATAATTACCATATTCACCTATTTATAGAACGCATTGCTTGAATATATGATGTTATTGTCATGAATCTCCGTGCAAGATCACAGTCTTTTACATACAGTCTTAATGTCAATCATCATATTGTAAATTAATTACCATAATTACTTAATTATATACCACATTACTGGAATTTAATGTTTCTTTAGAGACCAGTGCAGACCCAGTTCGGCTTTCCACGTTAAGAACCCTGATCAGACTACCCAGTCATATAAATTCCTGTCAGTCAGTCCTGTGAATGCACAGAGTTAAAAGGTCTTTTCGTGAATTGCAATGTCATATTCTGAGTGCTTGATAATCAGTATTTCTTAACCCTTAACATCATTATATGCCTTTATCACATGGGTGCTCAGTGAATCGATTGACAAGTGATCAAGAAGGTAATCACGTGATCAAAATAATCTTTAAACAAAAGCAAATCTATTAAAAGTGAAGTAGACTTTGTTCAATGTCAGTAAATTGCAGTTATCATAATTAATCAAAGCGCTGAAAGCGTTGAAAGACTGGCGCGCTGGTTGAATCGAACGTGCCCTGCACAGATATCATTACTGTAAACATATGAAACTATGTGTGATTTTTTCGTTAAACTTTGTGACAGTTACTATCATCAACATTAGCAAATAATTCTATATATTCAGGGATTTCCATAGATGCAGGTACTTGTATTTTGATGCAAGGAAATTAGGTTTTCCACTTTTTTTTTCACCTGAATCTTAGGTGGGGGTCTTTTTGGTGCAGAAGCGTATGATTAATGGTTAAATTTTGCTGGAATAACGATGATCAGGCTCCGCCACAACTGAGTATTGTCAACAATAAAATGCACAAGGCTCACGTACCTTAAGAGACTGAAACAGTTACAATCTTAATTTTTACGTCGATCGCAACAATGCATTAACAAAAATATTCGCCAACTTACTAACGGTCTCCCCAGGATTTTTGGAAGGGTTGTCGCTGGACTGTTCGTGGATTTAAGCTCGCGAAACATTATTTTTTAACTATCATTTTATACAATTTTATATTTGTACCAAAGTTCACTGCAAAAACTGTATATAGTACATAGATGTTTTTTTTATCTCTTTAGAGCCAAGAAAGGTACAAAGTTAAAAAACATAAATAATGTGAAACAATGTGTAAACAGTATGTTAACATGTGTTTTATTAACATAAACTGATCTGATCTCATCAAGTTACAATGTCAACTATAAACTCTGTATAGTTAGTTTTTCACCTTCATTGTCCAAGATATCTCACACATATCAAACTCAGTGTTTCATTACAACTGACAGAATTAGGATTAAACTTTCAGAAGCCTCTTTTTTTCTTCGGCCCAAGTGCTGACGGCCTTATTATAATCAAACTTCAGTATATCAGGACCTTCCATGGATATCATTAACAATGAATTTAATGTTGAATTGTTAAGCCTGCTTCCAAGCTTTTATTTCACTCTTGATAAGGTGGAAAAACCCCACTCACAATCTGAAATTAAATTAATTTACGATACCAGTAAACATATAGACAGCTTCACATATATAAAAATAATATAATAATAGGTATTCAGTTAACACAAGCAGGTATAATAAATTATGTAGTGCACCCCTAGAACCTGGTTTAAACCCCTAGTAGCAAATTATTTTGCTACTGACTGTTCCAAGGAGCTAACCCATACGGTTCCCCTTTTTTGTTAAACAATCAACAAACAAATCATTTATTTTCCTCTCTTCTTTTTGCTGCAGGGGAGGCTGTGTTTTATGAGTGTGGCGATTCCTGATATGCATATTTCCCTTTTTATATATAGTAGCATGAAATTGAGTTATTTTATTTATTTAATGCAAGTCACAAGATTAAGTAAATATATAAAAAAAAAACCATTGCCAACTTCTTGCAACCAGGTATAGACTTTCTTCCACTTAGGATCGACACCTGACTGGATCGAACTGGCTGTTCGAGGTAGCCGGCGTTGATTCAGTGTCTCGGCATGTTGGGGTACCGCGTCCGGCGTCGGAGTAATTTCACGACGTGAAGGGGTACTTGGCGTCGTCAGAGTCGCTCTTGAAGGGCTATCCGGAATGATCTCGATCTCATTTCTAGAATTTTGAAGTTCAGAATGCCCGATGGAGTTGGCATCAGCCTCACAAGGCCGGTTTCTCTTGAAATAAGATAGAATTGACGAGTCGTCGTTCTTTCGCGCATGCATACTTGAAAATGTGTCCGACGAAAATGAAATGATCGTTACGATGATAGCGCAGTAAAATGCCACAGAATGTATTTCTTTTGCAATTTAAGTTCTAACTGCAACTTGCCAATAGATTTGTTTAAAACAAATCCATTATCGCACAATAATTTTCATACGTGTATACAGTATACTTTTAGAAGTGTTTGTCTTCTAATCACAGAACTAAGAATAACCAAATAATTACTCATAATCGCATCTCATTAAGGGCCTGCCACATTCCTCCCAATTCTATTTATCGATAAAAAGAAAATTATCAAAATCTCAATAACGGCAAACTGCTGTTAATTGAAACTTTGCACAAATGTATGTTATTAATGTATCTTTATTTTACAGATGGTAAGACACGTTAGAAAGGTAAAGAACAACAGCGAGATCAAAAAATTCCCTCAACTTCTATTTACATAAATTCAAAAAAACTAAAGAACACAAAACATCATTTTAAATGCCCACATGAGTAATATGATACTGACAACAATTTATTGTGCCCTCGTGATTTAAATATGTAAACTTTACGAGATATTAGTAAAAGTGTGTTTGACCTTCAATTTCCTGGTCGCGTAAACTGATGACAATCACTGATTTCGCTTTTAATAGTTGAAAGTTTTTTACAAAGTACACAACATTTTCTTGTCAGTATCATTGCGCTCACGAGGGAATTTAAAATTATGTTCTGCATCCCTTAGTTTTTGTGAATTTATGCAAATAGAATTCAAGGAATTTTTAGGTCTAGCTTTGTTTCTTTACTTTTCTAACGTGTCGTTCTGTATGCAAAATAAAGTTACATTAGTAACATTCATTTGTGCAAAGTTTCATTGAACGGCATTTTGCCATTACTGAGATTTGATGATTTTTATTTTATCGATGAATAGAATTGGGAGGAGTGTGGCAAGCCCTTAAAATCATTGAACAGTATGTCAAAAACACTGGGTTCCGCTATTAATTGAGAATATCAAGAGTCAACAGAGCCAAAATACGATCGAACGACACCGACAGACTTGTGAATTCACCACGTGGAGAGGCGGAGTTATCCAGCTGATAGTAAAGAAATCGATTGTGATTGGTCAAATCGCCCATTGCTTAACCTTGAATGAGGTGTGTATTGAAAAGCGACCTGTGTTTACAATGCAAGAAACAGAAAAGTATGGCATGTCGATTTTGAATAAACGGATTTCGGCGAATTTAACACTTGTTGGAAATAGATCAAAGCTTGTTAACGGTTGTCTGGGGAGAACACTAGTACTGGGACCCGGCCCGGTCCTTGTTAGCCGAGCACAATCTCGATCCACAACTACTCCAACCTAACCAAAATGGCAACCCACGCTATCGCCCGCTTGTCACGTGACTGATTTGTTTTAATCGTTCTTTTAATATCCTTTCATAGTTGTTCGAACAACAACATTAAATTGTTTTCTTGTTTTTATATGTAGCATTATCTTTCAAAGTTCGCATTCCTTCTCGAAATATTTGTATTTTCTTAAAATGCACTGCTTTTTATGCCACACAACTACGAAATCTTTCAGGCGTAACTAACTTCTCATTCATATCCAGTTGCTTGTTCTCTGCCGTAGCTGGTCATGATTTCAAACTACATTTGTTCGATGGAATTTTGGGCATGGATGCTCCAAAATTACACGGAAACTTACTATCAATCGCTCAGAATTCGTGGAATGGTGTGCTGCATTGTGCTTCACATCTGTGCAGAACATTTCGGCCTGCTCTCGCGGTGATCACTTACTTGATACGCTCTCGTGGTCGCAATGATACACCCGAAGTTAAGGACTGCGCGTCGCAGAGTTCACAGCATCGTTAGATAAGACTGGCGCATGCGCGCCAGTCAAAAATGCCTCTTTCTCATTATTCAGAATTAAAACGTTTAACTAATGGGTTAAACTGCTGAACTTAAAAGCACTAGTATAAAACTTCTTGTCTGTGTTTATACGATAGTACATGTATATTGTCGTTTGGTGCAAGTCGGATATGACAGCTTTACAAAATTCAACTTTTCCAAGTAGTTAAGAGATTATTATTGAAACTATTATTACCTGAAGAGATTATTTTGTTCATGTAATTACCTAAAGTGCATAGAGATTATTTTGATCATGTAATTACCTGTAGTGCAATGCAAGGGGTCTACACTGGTTGTGATATGACAAATGCTGTGATGTGTATTCCCACTATATGACCATAACTGTACCTTCATTTTATATGCAAATTTGTTCAAGGATTAGTCATGAACTAGTTATTTGTTATATGTGATCAGGTCCAAAATTCATTAAACTGAGAATGGAGAGCAGTCTCATACTAGCATTGTGATTGATTGAAATTAAGACCCAAATATTATGTGACCAATGGAAAGCTTAAGATCTTAACTGGTTTTCCTTGTTCAGTTTTTAACCTTAGGGCAATGAATACACTTTTGATCAAAATTGTGCCATCAGATCTGGATCTACCCCTGTTGCTTCTTAGTCAGAAATAACTTAATTATTCTAAAAGCAATTATTGTAGATCCTGATCAGATGGCATACACCTGTCATCTGATCTAGATCACCCATGGAATAACATGCATTTCCATAAAGTAAAGGGGCCAGTAGAGGCTTAAGGTAGTCTAACTGTAATTCTTTCCCGCGCATAAATTTGCGACGTCGTCAAACATTGGCTCGCTTTCGGTGACTTCCGACGCTACTCGTCAGAGCCGATAGTAACCGAAGCGACATCGATTAATGTCGACTGTTAGTGACAGTTAACCGAGTATTCCCGACATTCGAGAAAAAGAGCGGGAAATCATTACAGTTAGACTACCTTAATTCTATGTAGTCTTATCACTGTTTACCACTGCGGGATACCGTATCCCGGATATTGCTCGATATTACACTAAATTATGAGCTAATGAGCAACACTCGGTACACTAAAAATCAATACTCGGTACACTTTTTAGTTTCTTTTTGGGTCTGTATCTTTGTGGGGTTTCATTTTTTTCTTCTGAAATTTGGACTAGACATACGTGGGGTAAGAAGAGAAAAATGCTCGATTCAATTTTTTTGTATTTAGTTATATAATCATTTCTTACGATTATTTAGTCATCGAGGTCAATATTTTCGAGTGAGCAGCCGATCGTTAAAGGGTAATTTAATCAATTTTACAAAAACCTGTTCTGCTGTGATGTCTTCCAGAGATACAAATACAACCGGAACACATTTCAAACCAATTGAAATCAATGAAATAGCAAGTAGTTGGAAAATATAGGGGCTAAACTTACCTGTGTTCTCTGTTTACAGTCGCGAAATGTGATGAAACTCCTCATTAAATCGAGCAATATCCGGGATACGGTATCCCGCAGTGTTTACACTCTTGAATAATTATTAGTGTTTACCCTAGTTTTTCAACCAATCACAATGCTTTATTTTTTAAAATATCTCCTTTCTATTTCGTGTAGAAACAGTCTACAGAAACTATTGTTATAGAACAAACTTTGGTGAAACTTAGCGTAAACACTAAGTCAGTTAGAGTCCAAATAGAGAAATCTACATGAAATAGACACGCCAGTCGGTCGCTACCGCTCCCTCCTTTGCCGTGTCTATTTCATGTAGATTTCTCTACTTGGACTCTACTAAAGGGAAAATTGAAGATCCAGATCTGATGACCCTGATGTTCAGACAGATCTTCGCATCTTAACAAAATTACAACTTAGTTGAGAGAAAATAATAGATACTGAAAGTGCTTTTGAAAAGTATTGGACAACTATAATGTCAAAACATATCACTGGAGTCACCTTTTCTTGTGGTTATACAGTCATGTATTTGCATGTTAAAACTTGTTTTTGACGCATTGATTTCGCATTAACTTTTGAGTATATAAAAGTATTTATTAATAACATGATTTGTGTATCATTTGTTGTGATTTTGTCCGAAATTTAGCATTAAACTCTCAGGCAAATGATTATTAATAAATTAGATTTATTTCAAAACAATATGTTACATGTGTATCAAAATATTGAAAACAATTTAACAATCAAATTTTACTCGATATATACAGGTTTTTTAATGTGTGCAAACAGTGTAGATTCAGATGGTCAGGAATAACAAAATAAATCTTAACCGGCTAAGGTCTTGATCCGATGGCACAGGTGTGTTGATATGGATTTACAGTGTTTGCCCATGGATAACAGCCAAATCCCATTGAGTAAATGTTTAAATGAATATCCGTACTCTGCTATTTTGTATACATTTATTGTGTCTGTTGAATATGCTATGCAACTTATAGTAGCGTGAAATCTCTGTTAACCATTTACTCCATGAGATCCAGCTTTTATCCCTTGGGTGATCATGTTATCTGATCAGAATCTACGCATGTCTTCTTGGTCAGAAATACCTTAACTGATACAACTTGTATGGTATGGGAAATCCAGATCAGCTGGCTCATCTGTGCCTAATAAATAAAAACGAATAAAGTGTAGAACCTGATCAGATGAGACGGATGTGCTGGCAGCTTCAGATCGACTCATTTCACCCAAGCGAGCAAAGTCATAGCAGTGGAGTAAAGGGGTGGTATTCACAATGATTGTAAATAATCAGAAAATAACAAAGGTTGTAAATATTGTGATACGACAAAAAATATTTTAGTTTGTGTTAAGTTTTTTATTTACGTCAGTGCTATGTTTTTGTAAAATAGTCTTGTTATAGAAAAATGCCCTGTAATTAGGTACTTGTAATCCATATAGACTAAATTAGATAACAGGTTAAATGTTCAACTAGTCTCAAAAACCCCTAAGAAGTCGCCCTACATTTGAAGCCGATCAGAACCTATGAAATCTCAAATTCCTCTGCAATTTATTTCAATAAAACTCCTTTCTATTTTACAATGACAAAATAAATCGTCTATTTACAACTGCGCATGCACATGGCCACAAATGTATGGCGACTTTTGAGGCAGGTAGAGTCTATTAACTTAAAAGACGTTTCTATAAAAAAAAAATAGAAGCCTGGACTGGCTGCGCATGTTTTGGCTCCTTTTTTTTATACAGAAACGTCCTTATAGGCTCTATCCTATACTTAGAATTGTTAAATAGGAAACATATTTTTCGTCAGGAGACACTTGTTTACCGGTTTTTAGATTCTTGAAAATTTAGAACATCTGTAAGATAAATCTTTCCAAAAACTAACAATACTTTTTTGTGAAATGCAAGAAAATAAATCTTATATGTTACATATAGTTATTTATCCAGTGGATTTGATTAGTTAATTCAGACGATTTTGTTGTAAAATTTTCATTCATGTTTTGTGACATTACTAACTTATTTGAGATTTAATAAGAATTCTGATGTAAAGAGAGGCATTATTTGACTTTTTACTCTGAAAGTTTTTGTAATTGCATAATTTTATTTACAAAATTGCAATTCATTGTCAATGTTGGTCATGAATTGAGTAATATATGTTGTTTTTTTTCTGACAGATGTTCATTTACTTTTTACGTGGTTGCAATTTATCTGGGCATTCATTAAGTATTAAGGGTCTGAATTTTGTTTACATACAAACAGGAATCTAGTATGGAATCTGGTGTAGATTCCTGATACGAAGCAATGTGCATTCTTTTTTGTTTGATATTATAATGAACTATTTTGTTTTTTACTGTTTTCAAAGTACAGTAAAGCATTATTTTGAATATCTAGTTGTATCTTTTACACTTCTTGTGAATATGCATTTTGTATTTATACTTGTATTATTTAGAAAAGACTGTATGATGAGTTTATTTTGGAAATAAAAATCTGTATTTTGCATGAAAATGCTTTGATTTTTTCTAAAAGCTACTAGCTACTAAAATTGAGATTTGCAATGCATTCATTTGGTAGGAGCAAAAATGGGAATCAAAATTCCAAAACTTTACAGTACAATGTATATTTGATTTAACAAGGAAATTTCAGTTAGAAGGGTCCCTCAATTTAAGAGATTTTAAAACTCCTGACAGAATTATTAACGCTAAGGGTTGAGTTGCAGTGACCTATTTATAAAAAATCATACCGTTTGGCTAAATCAAACGGGTCATCTCGAAGGAAAAGGTGTCTTGGGACAGCTCACGTCAGTCCTCAAAAATATCATCAATATGTTGTGCAGACGGCAAATATTATTGTGTATTTTCGGTGAAATTCACAATTTATAGCAAAATTTAAAAAATACTTATTATTTAACCATTTACTCGATAAATATTTTATCGCATGTTCAGTCTAATCAGTATTCATGCTGTTCACTTTAAGATTTATTACTAGCTTCTTTCGGACCAAGGAGCGCCCAAATTTATAGTCTGATTATTTAGACGTGCAAGCTGACCTGTGTTTCCAGCGATCACAAATGATATAAACCCAATCTCTATGAGTTAAGAGAACATGCCTAAAATCATCCTTGACATTTATTAGCAAACTTTTATGAAATTGAAACTGGAAACTCTCTGATTGAAAGAAGCTTATTGGTCTTTTAATTAATAGTCCCTTGTTAAACTGCTCCTAGATTGACCGAACAGAAGCCAAAATTAAGTCATAAAAGTGAAATAAGATTGGAAATCAATATCGCGTCAGAAGTAGATAATAAGTGCATTCAGTGCATAAGCTGTATAGGCATGGTGAACAATGCAATCACCAAAAGCAAATATCATTCAATGTTACACGTGTAAACAGCTTATTTGTCAGTGAGTGACATTTGTCATGAACTTGAGCATTTTTATCAATGTTGAAACTGTCGAGCTAACAGTCTACACACATGCCATTTCGCCGCATTATTTCTTGCCCTCACATTCAATGAAAGTATGTAACAACGTAAAGCTTCTTCATGTCTGTTCTCCTGTTCCATACACTGTCCTAGCAGATTTAGTGCCGTCTCTCTATGACCAAGGTTTAGTTCAGTGTCTATTGTCCTGATCAGATTATCAAGAGCTTGTTGTTGATCTGCTGGCCTGTGAAGCTGACCGTAGACCTTGTACTGCAAGAAGTGGAGGTACGGAAGGGAGTCCACCACGGCCCAGTCCATCCAGAAGTCTTTTTTACGTCTATATACCCGGTCCTCTTCTGTGGATCTGAACATTTCATATTTCAGCTCACAAGGAATACAGTTCATCTCACATGACAGCAATTTTACACAGAAAGCTATGTTTTGTTTTATTACATCTTCATTCTTCTCATAGCAGAGATTCATAAAGTCCTTTGAAACCATACTCGTAAATGTATGTATATAGCAATAACATCGTGATAATACAGCTGTTTGTAACAGCTGCCGTTCCAAAGTAGCCAGAAGTGTTTCACATCTCCTTAGATCCCCAGCACAGTACAGTGCTGATGCCAGTTTCAGCTTTCCTGAGGAGATATGCCACCGTTTAATAAGTGGACCCCACGTATTATTACATTATAAAATAAATAAAAATAGTAAAATATAATAAAAAGATTTAAAATAGAAATTTAAATTTTAAGAAATGCAAATTTTATAGATTTTGTCTTAATAATATTTTCTATATGGTATTGGTAACAATTTAAGGTTATCAAACTTCTTTGACAATTTATTGCTTAAGGGTATTTGGTTTATTTTGACAGACTAAGTAAATTATCTCTAGAACTTATTTGTCACTTTTATGGTTTTATCAGCTTGGCTGCAAAATGATAGGTATTTGATTAATTATTGATAAGTGTCAAGCCATAGTCTGATTAGGGTTTTAGGGGTTTTACATTTGCATAATTGTTACATTGAATTTTATTGGTTTAAAGTATAATTAGTTTTCTAATTTCATTGGTTGTAAAAGAAATCCATAATTTTGATATAGAATGATTTTGTATAATTTAAGTCAGTCTTGATATAACATTAGTAGTGAAAACAACTTGGAAATATTGTAACTTCATTTTAAAAGTCTTCAGATTTAATTATTGAAATATTACTTGGACATTACATTTGTTTGAATATTTGGATATTTTGGAACTTGGATACATAAAGAATTTATAAGAACTATTTTGCTGTGTTGTGTTTGACATTGTAAAGCAAATGAGGAGTACTGCTGTTACACTCTGCTAAATAACTGGCAGAGTGGACCCCTGGACCGAATGAGTGAATGTTAAGAGGGTGTGGCTACACTACTCAATCGAGCTAATCAATCCCCAATTCCCTAGTCTGCTCTAATGTTGAAGTAGACCCAGTGTAGACCCCACAAGTAAACAGACAACAACAACAACTCATCAATCATGCCATTCCGGTCGCATATGGTGGAGTTAATCCGGGTAACCGCAAGGACTTTTACTGGAACTTTCGAACAAAGCAGCAGTATTCAGAGGAAACTAAAGTGAACAAAACTACATTTCTTCATTGCCTTGGACATTGAATGTTACATGCAGATATTTGCTACTCTGTCACTCCAGCAGACTTGTGCTACATTTCACCAGCAGATATGCAGTGACGCTCAGGCATTTCCACGGAGGTGAACAAATTGTCCAGTCCAGATGACAATCCAGATGTCCAGATAGGCCTACAGACGATTGGGAGGCGCAGCCATACAGGACGAGGGACTACAGCCATAAAAGACCACAATAACCCGAAGACAAAGGTCCGGTGAGTGCAATCTTTCTGTGCATGTCTCTCATATACCTGTTTATTTGTGACCTAAAATACAATGTCTGTGGCCAAATATTTCAAATTTAATTAAAGGTACTGATGCTAATGTATTTTTGTTAAGCCAGATAAGGCAAATAAAGGGTGCTAATATTAACAAAAGATATTTCGTTGAAAAAATTTAAATGAAAGGTTTGGGTATTTATGATGTTTGTTGATTATGTGCTATTCATTTATACAAGTTTAGAAAATTGTTGAATTTATTTATTTTGAAAATTGCATAGTGTTGAATTATTTACAATGGCTGATAACAAAGAATGGTGCTGCTCAAAAACAAATTGTAGGATTAATAGTGCTAGTGACAAAAACAAGAAATTAATTATGGATGTAGGATTTAGATTGAAGTTAAATAGAAACTACATGAATATTGAAATTGCTACAAAACAAGTGCCATGTCTTTTGGATTCTGGAGCTGATATAAGTGCTGTAAGCAAATTTCTACTGGATGAGGTGGCGCCAGGAGTCAAACTACGACAAAGTCACCTTCAACAAATTGTAGGGGTGTGCGGGGAAAAACATCAAATGCTAGGGCAAGTCGATTTGACATTTCAGTGTAATGGTGCTACATTTAAACACAATTTTCATGTTTTCGGACAGTTACACTCTAAAATTCTTGTTGGAATGGACTTTTTACAAAAATATCGTGTTCAAATTAATTTTGGAGAAATTGAAATGACAGTGCCAAATTTGCCATCATTCCAAACAATGAAAGTGCCCACAACAAGCAACATTTCAACGCATACTGAATTTGCGAAAACACTGGAGGAGACTGTTCTTCCACCACACAGCGAATCAGTGATCCCCGTAAGAATTCCAATGCCAGCGGAAACACTAGTGCTACTGGAGCCAAACAAAGACCTATGCAAGACAGGCATTGCAGGAGGAAAAACTGTGCTAAAGGTAGAAAATTTCAAAGGTGCTTACAGACTTATAAATCCTACAAGTGCTACAATATTTATAAGAAAAGACTATGCAGTGGCTAAGGCAACTTTAATAGAAGATACATCAATTTCAGTGCTCAAAGACTCAGAATCAGCCAACATTTCCAATTTAAGTGCTCAATCAAACAAACAAATCAATTACAAACAGATAGTCAAAGATTTAGGAATTAACATTGAAAACAATAGTTTATCAGAAGAACAAAAGGAACAGCTATACTCATTTCTTGGTCGAAATCGGGATATATTTGCAAAGGATTTGTCAGAATTAGGGGAGACACATTTGCATTCACATGTTATTGAGACCGGTGATGCCAAACCAGTCAGCTCTGCTCCTTATCGCATGACACCAGAAAAGAGACGCATAATTGAGCAGGAACTCCAGAAGATGAAGGATGCCAGTGTGATTGAAGAAAGCACAAGTCCATGGCACAGCCCAGTGGTTTTGGTGAAGAAACCAAACAACGAGTGGCGCTTCGCAGTGGACTATCGGAAACTAAACGCCATTACGGAGCCAGTTCACTTTCCAATACCACACATGACAGATGTCTTCGACACACTGGCAGATGCAAAGGCATCTGTGTACTCCACTCTGGATCTGCGCAGTGGCTTCTGGCAAGTTCCACTCCACAAGTCAACAAAACACAAAAGTGCATTCATCACAGAGCAAGGAATTTATTCCTTCAACAGATTAAGCTTTGGTTTGGTCAATGCTCCGATGACTTTCCAGAACCTCATGACAAAAGTGATCAAAAACCTGAACTTTAAAATCGCACTAGTGTATATCGATGACGTATTTTCCCAAAATTTTGATGAACATTTACACCATTTGGACTTAGTATTTAACAACTTGAGAGCAGCAAATTTAAAATTACATCCTACAAAATGCAATTTCGGAACAAGTTCAGTGAAATATTTAGGCCATATAGTAACAAAAGAAGGAATGAAAGTCTTACCTGAAAACACTGACAAAATCAAAAACGCCAAGAGACCAAGAAATCCAAAAGAAGTGAAACAAGTGTTAGGACTATTCAGTTATTATAGGAAATTTGTGAAAGACTTTGCAAAAATAGCACAGCCATTAACCAATTTATTAAGAAAAGAAACTGAATTTAAATGGAGCAAAGAATGTGAGACAGCATTTGAACAATTGAAACAGAAATTAGTAAGTGCACCCATACTGAGGTATCCAGACTTCAACAAAGAGTTTATATTAGCAGTGGATGCATCAGAGTATTCAATTGGATATGTGTTATCCCAAATACACGACAACAAAGAGCACCCAATCTGCTTTGGAGGGAGAGGACTGCGTGATGCCGAAAGAAAATGGCACATCACCGACAAGGAAGGGCTTGCGCTGGTTGAAGCGATCCAAAACTACCGACACTATCTGACAAACCAAAAGTTTACAGTGTATACTGATAATGTCTCAGTTAAATACCTGAAACAAATCAAGGATCAGAATGGTCGCCTAGGTAGATGGAGTATCCTGCTTCAGTCATACCAGTTTGACATCAAGCACCGAGCCGGCACAACCAATCGAAATGCAGACTTCCTTTCAAGGCAGGAATATCAAGACACCACACCAGCAGCTTCCAATGACCTAGCAGATCACATTGGCGCTGCATCTGAAGACACCAGGGTTTACACAGAGGTCACATTTGTGTACCCTGGGGAAGATGAAGTTACCATCATGGCAGCCTTAAAGACAGACAATGCCATGCAACCTGAAGATCTGAGATTTCCAGACTTGGCCAAAGCCCAACGTGAATGCCCAGACTTCAGGGACATCTACCATTATCTTGCCCTGCAAGAAGTTCCCCAAGATCCGCACAGAGCCAGAAGGGTTGTGGCAGAATCCTACAACTATGTTCTGGTGGACAGCGTTCTTCAACACTTCTATTCCAGACGTGGAAAACATGTACCTAGAGAAGAGCATCTAGTCAAGCAGATCGCGATTCCCAGAATCCTGAGGGACGATGTGCTGAAATCTTATCACGACTGTATAGCAGGTGGAGGACATCAAGGGTTTGAAAGGACGTACGCCTCACTACGTAACAAGTATTTCTGGCCTTCAATGTATGAAGACATTAGGCAATATGTAAAGACTTGCGAAGTGTGCCAACACTCCAAGAGAGCCTTCAATTCCAAGCCTCCTCCTCTGCATCCACAACCAGTTGACGATATCTTCAGCAGATGGCAGATGGACATTTTGAGTGGATTGCCAACTTCCAAAGACAAGTACAAACACATCCTATTGGTGGTCGACAGCTACTCAAAATGGACAGAGGGTTTCCCACTACGGACACAGTCTTGTGAAGAGTAGCTGCAGTACTGTTCCGGGAAATCATATCAAGATATGGAGCACCAAGGGTTCTACTCAGCGACAGAGGAAAGAACTTTATGTCAAACTTGGTAAAAGCCTTAGCCGAACTGTTCCAGGTAAAGACAACCTATACTAGCAGTTATCATCCTATGACGAATGGACTTGTTGAATCTAAGAACTCCTACATTCTTCAAGCATTCAGGGCATACTGCAAGGAACAACAAGATGACTGACCAGAGCTTCTACCAGGGATCCTGATGGCTTACAGGTCAACACCTGCCACTCAGTCAACTGACTTTAGTCCATTCTTCCTTCTGTATGGTAGAGAGATGAGGCTACCCCTTGATACAGTGCTTCAACCCAATGACCACTTGCCGCAGAGCTACAAAGTGCATTTGCGAAGGATACTGCAAAACCTGGAAGTATGCAGAAAACTGGCAAAAGAGAACATGCAGCGTGCACAAGACAAGTTCAAGCACCAGTATGACAAATACTCAAAGCCACCAGAATACCGACCAGCACAGAGGGTATGGCTCTACTGCACAAAGGTACCTCCAGGCAAAGCACCAAAGCTGCATCGCAGATGGGTTGGACCATATTACATAACAATGCTTGGTCCAAATTTCACATACAGACTTCGGCATGGCAGAACAAACAAAGAGGTCAAATCATTGGTGAACGCAATGAGGCTAAAGCCATACCATGACCCAGGCAGCCGGCCAACTAACCCATCAGAGGAGATTGCAGAAGACGAAGAGGAACTGGATCCAGAAGAGATCACAGATGTTCCACAAGATCAAGAAGCAGATGAAATTCCAAATAGCCAAGAGGCTAGGGAAGATAATGAAATTGAAAATGAAAATCACAGAAGGAATAATGAAAATACAAATAGCCAAAGGGCTAAAGGGAATACAAAAGTAAATCAAAATGAGCAACAAAGGTTGCCAGAAAATACAAATAAAAGGCATGGAGCGAAAGGAAATGTCAATAATAATAGGCAAAAAGCCAAGAATAATGGGAACAATAGTGGACGCGAAGCAAAGAGAAACAGTGAAAATAAGGCGCCTAGGAAAACAGACAAATTGAAGATAAGAAACAAGGTCAGCAAGGACCGAAAACATCCAATCTGAAAGGAACTCAAAATAATGAATTAGCTGAAAACCAGAAAGATGGAAACAAAAATCAATCGCAACAGAATAAGTCTGAAAACTCAAAAAGCAAAAATAAGCAACACCAGAAGGTTCAAGTTGAAACCAATCAAAATCCTCAAAGTTCTAACTCTGCACCAAATGAAAACCCAAACATGAAGCAGAGAACAATTCCAAAATGTAAAGACTGTGAGAATAACATATGCAAACCATTAGGGAAGAAAAAGTTAAAACAATTGTTTCATCAAGCCGCAGCAATGGAGCATTGTATTACAGAGTCAAATTTCAAGACAACCACACTGAATGGTATTTCCCCTGTTAAGTACCTGAAAGATAAATAAGATAATTCCATGCAAACTGAACAATGTTAGGGAAGAAAAGAAGAAAACCTTTAAAGAAAGATCACAAATATTTTAAAGAGCAAGCATCTGTAAATACAGCTTCAGTTGCATCAAAATCAGAATCCAACACAACCATTAAAATCAAAGAAAGATTGACTGGAATCAAATTGATACAGGGAAGAGCTTATTTTGTTAGACAAGTAGGTTCCAATGAACCAGAACTTTGTCACATTACTGCAGTGCGTCATAAGGCAGCTAATCTCATAGAATTGTTTGAAAGGAAAATGAAAGAACAAAGCTTGAAAGACCAAATAGAATTTTTGAAACGCGAATCCAACAAGAATCAAAATGAAACCAAAACATTTAGCTCTGATGTAATGGCCAAGACAGCCCATGAATTGTCCATTGATGAAAACAACAATATTCAAATCCTCATTGACTTTGAAAACTACCATCTTCCACCAGAATGGTATAGTTTGGAAACTGTTCCTCCAGGATTAGCTTATGATATGATAAAATTTCTTAAATATCAGTACAAAAGATTTGTTCGTCAATAAAAATAAACAAACTGTTCGGTTATTCAGGAATTAGAAATTAAAAAAAAAATAATAATTTTTTAGTTATTAGGTGGACTAGTCTTAGATATTGTAAAGGTTATTTTGCCTATGTTTTTGTTAAGGTAATTATATGTGCTATGATTGATTTAATGAGTCGACCGTTAAGTCTTTCAACCCAACCTTTGCATTATCTGATGTTAGCTAAATTAAAATTAAAAGTGTGTTTAAAATATGTATATGGCTACATGTAGTAATAATATTTAACACTCATTGCATAAATACAAAAAATTTATATTGTTAAAGTTTCATATTTGGAGGACTCCACCTATATACTGTGTTGTAAATTTACTCATTCAAGAGTTAGAGCACTTGTGAGTTATAGGCAGCTGGGTTAGACCCTTAAATTGCTGTTGAACAGTGCAACTCTTAGAATGGACTTGATGTTAAGTGTAGGAATATTTTTCATTTTAAAGGAGTAGTCCTTCACTTTGTCTCAGATACCCAAAGAAATCTGATTCTTTAAAATTGGTCACATTTATTCAGGTGTATGTCGTTCATGTACTAGCTGGTTGCACTCAAAGTCACTAACAGACTGAACACAGAAGAATAGTAATGAATAGTGGTGGAAATTTCGAATTCTGTGGAACATTGAAGCAGATATAAATGGATTAATCAGATTCTTAAACATTAGTGATATTCAAAAGGGCTTTCGAACAGATGGGTTATTAGTATCATTCTAATCATATTGACAAGTGTTTTTATTATACAGAAGACAGTTTTCAGATTCTGTTGGACAGCGACATTATTATAACGCAGAAGATGGACATAAGCAGTGTGACAAACAGAAGGATTTGGTCATGCTTTTATTTATGTGTGATTCATGCATGAACTGTATATATTTTGTATAAATAATTCCCGGGAATATTTGAAAAACTTGACAATTATATATATTATGCATAACAGGTTTGAAAAAAAAAAGAAAAGTAAAAAGTGTGTACATAATTCTGTAAATAATATTATATTGTGTAAGTTCGGGGACGAACTAATTTAACGAAGGGGGTATTTGCCACCGTTTAATAAGTGGACCCCACTTATTATTACATTATAAAATAAATAAAAATAGTAAAATATAATAAAAAGATTTAAAATAGAAATTTAAATTTTAAGAAATGCAAATTTTATAGATTTTGTCTTAATAATATTTTCTATATGGTATTGGTAACAATTTAAGGTTATCAAACTTCTTTGACAATTTATTGCTTAAGGGTATTTGGTTTATTTTGACAGACTAAGTAAATTATCTCTAGAACTTATTTGTCACTTTTATGGTTTTATCAGCTTGGCTGCAAAATGATAGGTATTTGATTAATTATTGATAAGTGTCAAGCCATAGTCTGATTAGGGTTTTAGGGGTTTTACATTTGCATAATTGTTACATTGAATTTTATTGGTTTAAAGTATAATTAGTTTTCTAATTTCATTGGTTGTAAAAGAAATCCATAATTTTGATATAGAATGATTTTGTATAATTTAAGTCAGTCTTGATATAACATTAGTAGTGAAAACAACTTGGAAATATTGTAACTTCATTTTAAAAGTCTTCAGATTTAATTATTGAAATATTACTTGGACATTACATTTGTTTGAATATTTGGATATTTTGGAACTTGGATACATAAAGAATTTATAAGAACTATTTTGCTGTGTTGTGTTTGACATTGTAAAGCAAATGAGGAGTACTGCTGTTACACTCTGCTAAATAACTGGCAGAGTGGACCCCTGGACCGAATGAGTGAATGTTAAGAGGGTGTGGCTACACTACGCAATCGAGCTAATCAATCCCCAATTCCCTAGTCTGCTCTAATGTTGAAGTAGACCCAGTGTAGACCCCACAAGTAAACAGACAACAACAACAACTCATCAATCATTCCATTCCGGTCGCAGATATCCGAGTTTAATCCGAAGGAAAACCATCTCAGGGCTTCACAAGATATAACCCGAGAATTGTGTATATCTACAGATGCTGTTATCGATCCTATGTGAGAACAAAAAACTGGTGTATAGAGACTGCTTGCTGCTTGCTCCAGTCTACTGACATCAAAATTCAACTGACACAACCTGTATATTTTGAGAGTAAGCATTTGTTTAACAGAATCACTATTTTCGCAAACATCTTTAAGAGTGTTATTGACATGATTAGATAACTTGTAAGCATTAAAGTCTACGATGCTTGTAGTCACGGTGATAGCAATCTCATGTTTAGATATCAAGTAAACTCCATATATACCACCAGATCTTACAGTAAGACGATTACCAAGATCATCTATTTGTATGGCCAGCAATGATTGTTCTATGTTCTAAGTCAACTTGCAAATGACTTCTGTAAGTTGATGTTTGACTTCTGCAGACAATTTACCAGCAAGTAAGTTATTTTGGGGTATAATGAAATGTGAACAATATTCTGTTAAGATACAGTGTAGCAAAGCTTGCAAACACTGATTTACACATGTCACTAAGCAACCTTCATTCCATTCACAGCTGGTTCTGGAATTGGCAATACTCTGGAATAAAATATTCTTGCACATAAAACTTGAAATAGCATCTTCACATTTAGGTTCTAGAAATGTTTTGATTATCATCTTCATTAGAATGTAACATCTCAGCTGTGTTATATTTAGATTCCACATTAAACATCTTTCAGCAAGAGAGGTAGATATTCTCCATTCCAGATCCTGGTACAAACCTGTCTTACTGGCAACTGGCACAACAAAACATCCTTGTTCTGCTGAATATCGCTTCATTTCTTCTGTTGGCCAGCCACTGACATTCTGCTGTTGTAACCAGGCATCAGCTTCTATAGGCCATGATGAACAATACAGTGCTTCAACTAAATCAACATCATTTCCTCCAGGTTGTGCATGTTTAGCTGCAGCTGGTCCATGTCTTAGTTCGCCATCTCTTAAATGTTCCAATAAGAGTGAATGTGTAAGTGGTACCCTGTCACTATTATCTATGCTATGGTATTCATCCTCGATACGTTGCTTAGGAAGTGGAGTATCAGATCTCACTGCCTGTAGCAAACAGTAGCCAGGAGATACTGTATCATCTTGAATCATCAGATACTGTATGCTGTCAGGCTCCCATTCTGACCAGTCTGCTATTACTCTAATAGCATTAAGACTATAAAGGCAATCTATGTCCGAGTGCAGGCCTAGTGTTGTTGATCCCTCTGTCTGACTTCCAAAACTAAACACTGACATGTCTCTATCGTTTAACTTGAGGTAACTGTTATCTATGGTCTCCACTAACATCCACGCTCTTCTCCTTCTCATCACCAGGTCCTCATTGACGCCTATTTCATCAAGAACCTGGGACAGCCTCAGTGACAAATTACGACTGTGGTCAGGTGGCTGGAACATTCTTCTGAAGAAGAAATTATATAAGTATATTTTATTATTTATTTTTATGTCTGTGTTTTTACTATCATATAGCCAATTATGTTTAAATAAGAAAGAAACGGTAAATTGCCACTCGCGAATTGGCATACTCTCAAACTTGTGTTAATAACCCACCTTCTAATAGAGACCACCTGGATAAATACTCTATTTTTCTACAGATGTCTTTCGAAAATTCTATGGTGTTATGGAAGACTTAGTCTATGTTTTCTCTCAACTTGATAGATTTTAGTCTTATTAGTTATGTTTTAGATTTTAAAAAATGAGAAAAATAAATCAGTAAAATATAACTTTTACTGTTATCATTCTTTTAAAATAAATAAATATTTTCAAAAGTACAGAAACAAATATAAAAGAAATTTACAACATTTAAATGGGTGTTTTCTCTCTTAAAAAAGTGATTTGTTCATGTTTTTCTTCCAAAGGTGTTTTTCTCTCTCCCTCTGTAATCGTCATCAACTAATAAAGGAGATAAAAATACTGATATATCGTGATAACGTATCTCTAAGCATGAGCTCATAGTTGGACTTTTAAACCTTGACTACTGTGAAATCGTTAATTTTCGTGGAGTACATGTACTAATTTTCGTGTATTTCGTTGACATCGTTCCACGAATTTTAATCCACGAAAGAAAAATAAAATAACATGTGATACTGAAAACCACGAAATTTAGCCCATGAAAATGAATGCATTCACAATAAGACAGCTAATGTAATGCGTTCTGTAATTTGATGATTATTTCAAGTTGTTGCTAAGATATGGTGAAAACACATCAACTTTTCCTATTTGTTGTTTATCGTATTCATAATAAAACTGCTCAAAGTTAATATTAGGATGAATATGTTTGAGTCCCAATATGAAACACCTTCAATGTAGAAATAATATTTACTTAAGGTAGTATATAAGTACGGTACACGCACTTTTATTCGTGGGCATTAAATTTCTGACCGTCACGAAAAAAAGCGTTATTTTTAGCGACATACAAGGGTAACTTTTTAACACAAAATTACAGCAAATCTAGACCGATGACCTATCGTTTTTTTTTTTATTCGATAAAATATATGTCCAACATCATTTTGTGAAAGAATAAAAACTTCTATCACAACGTTTTTGAAAAAAAAATCAGCTTACGTTTACGATGTTTAGATGGTGCTCTAATCTTTTAGCGTAAAATGCCGACTTTTTAATGTTTAACGTCGTTTTAAATGTCCGTGAAATATAACATTGAATTGAATTTTATAACGAAAACGTAGGCGAATAGTTTCTCTATAGGAAACACTTTTTTACAAATGATTTTACGTTCTTGTTTGCAAAGTTATTAAAGTTACAGCGAAACACTTGGTGGCGTGTCTCATTTGAAAGCGCGCGATGTCATTCCCTAAATTTGGTAACCAGGCAACAGGAAAATGATTTTTTTACGATATAATTCAAAGTTTCATGTGTCTATTTCAATTTTCATTTTTTGACGTCGTTGTTCGGCCATGGGCGCGTACTGCCTTTAACTTAACGGCCTTCAAAAGTTTAGACAACCAGCGCTTGTTTTCATTATTAATGTTTCAAATTTTAAAATCATCGTCTGCTTCCAATGGAGCTTTATCATTAAATTAATGAAATATATTTGATAATTGTCACACGTGATTAACGAGATAATGTCAAACTAAAGGCCAGATAATTTTACATTAATGCTTTGTCATTAAATTTATACAATATTGCTGATAATTTAAAAATGTTGATATGATAAACCAGCAAGAGGAAGCGACAGACAGACAGACAGACAGACAGACAACAGACAGACAGACAGACAGAGGCAGGCAGGCAGGCAGGCAGACAGGCAGACAGGAACGCAGGCAAGCGGTCAGTAAGGCAGGCAGGCAGGCAGACAGGCAGACAGGAACGCAGGCAAGCGGTCAGTAAGGCAGGCAGGCAGGCAGGCAGGCAGGCAGACAGGCAGACAGGCAGACAGGAACGCAGGCAAGCGGTCAGTAAGGCAGGCAGGCAGGCAGGCAGGCAGGATCTGGATCTACCCTGTTCATCCAGAAAATTTCAGCCAAATTTCAAATGGTCTGTTGACTACCATTCGGTAAATGTTATACTTTCTTTACTACGCTTAATAATAACCCATCTTCAGTATAGACCACCTGGAAAAAGATTTTCTTTCTCCAAACGTCTTACAATTTCTATTGTGTTACCGGAGACCGAGTCCAACAATAGCGTTCTCCTTATTAGTACCGTGCATGCACTTATATTCGCGGACATAAAGTTTCGTGCATTTCCGTGACAAACTATTTTCGTGGGTACTTCACATCGTGGATTTCAAATTTGTGACCTACGGTTAAGCTCAATTCCTTAATTTGTGTTTTTATATATTCGTAGATTGATTTATCCCCAAAATCCACGAAATTAAGTACACCACGAATATTTATGATTTCACAGTACTTAAAATATTTTGACAGTTTGTTAATTAACTTCATTTTAAGCGTTCTGTCAATCTGATAGATTTTTATCTTTTTATTACGTTTTAGTTTGAAACAGAAACTTGAGAAATTTAAAATAAAATAGCATATTTAACTACATTATATTTAGTTAACTTGTCTTTAAAAGAATCTTATAATTGTAAGAATAACAAAAACAGAGTAAAAAATCAAACCTTAAAAAGGTGTTTTCTCACTTGAATCAATGATTTGTTTATTGTATTTCAGTAGAATTTACTTAAACCTTAAACTTCCTGTTTCTATTTTAATATAAAACTATCAAAGGGAAATAATACCGAATTGAATACTAATATCTCTCAATGGCATTTCTCCCATCGCACTGAAAGAAATTTAGTAAACCTGTCTAGTGCAACTGAAGAACGTATTTTACTAGATTTTAAAATATCGGTTCAAGGAGTGAAAGGTTAAAAGTTAAGACAACCAAAGCTTGATTTATTTGTCTATTTTACAATCCGTTGTATGCAATCCATTTTACACCAGTATGTTTTATCATTACGTTGATGTACAGTAACGTAGCTGATAATTTGTCACAAAATGTAAACCGATATTTTCCTGAATCGAATTGAAAAGAAATACATTCAAAATAGCATAACCATATGGAGACTGACCTTAAAACTCTGCTTATATTTTATAATCTACTTTCATTTTGATTGATTTAATTATTTCTGACCTAGAAGAGAACAGTGTAGATCCTGATCACACAGCATGGATGCGCCGGCTGATCTGAATCTAAACTTGTTGCCCATGCGCTAAGAGGCTTCTTCACGGAGTACTGGGCTAGATGGGCTAAAATGGATATGTCGTGTAATACTAGTGTAGATCTAGACACCATCAGCACACATATCGGTGAAGACTGAAGGTTCTTCACTGTTTACTTCCATCTGATGTGCATGAAAAAGTGTAGTTCATAACTAGGGATAATTGTATTATTTTAACAAAATAACTCTTACAGTACTGAAAATTATGAAATTGACAATTTTTCCGATTCCGATCCGGTCCGCTTCCGATCCTTATGCCATCTATAACCGATCCGATTCCATTCCCATTGCGGTCCAATTCCAATTCGATTGCACTCCAAGTTTTACACTCCGGACCATGCGCTCCAAACGATCTTTACGCTCAAACCGATTCTTCCGATCTTTTCGCTCCCGATTTTCATTGGTCATTAACTATAACGCAAGTCATTGCGCTCCAAACGATCTTTACGCTCAAACCGATTCTTCCGATTCCGATTCCTATAAACTGTAAATAGAAGCGATCCGATCCGATCTGGTCAAAACGCTCCGGTCTTTTCACTCCAAGCGATCCAAACGCTCAAAGCGATTCCGATCCAGTCAAAACGCTCCGGTCTTTTCACTCCAAGCGATCCAAACGTTCAAAGCGATTTCGATCCGGTCAAAATGCTCCGGTCTTTTCACTACAAGCGATCCAAACGCTCAAAGCGATTCACTTCGATTCCATTCCGTTTCCAATTCGATTGCGCTTCCATTGCGCTCCTAACGGGATCGGTTTGCGGTCCGCTTCCGATCCGATTGTCAATTTCGTGATTTTCAGTACTGTAAATCCTTTCCTCAATATAATACACATTTTTACCTTGGACGAACAGTTTTAATCCAGATCGACTGGCACATCTGTTTCGTTGCATCAGGATCTGCACTGTTTGCCTTTTGATTTATTAGGTTATTTTTTGGACCAAAAAGCGAACAATGCAGATCCTGATCGGACGGTAAAGATGTGCCGGCTGATTTGGATCTACCCTGTTCGCACATACGACAAAAGGTGTGTAAATAGAGCTATCACTGAAGGTGATTAATACCCCCGCAATGCTGCTTTGTCAGAGTATACAGAAATGATGTTTGCATCTTTCATGGGTGAAAGTTGAAAAATAATTGAAATCCTGAAAATTTGCTGGGGGTCCAGGGGGCAGATAGGGCTCAGGTAGGTCCAGGGCAAAGCCGTGGTGGGGGACAAGAGGGTCGAAGCCCCCCGAAGCTTCTGGAAGATAGCAATTTATATACCATTGGGAAGCCATTTCTTCAGTGCATTTGAGCTTTTTTGAAACACAAAATTAGACATCTGGAGGCATGGGTTTATCATTTATCTTAATCAACAATGCCTCTCAATTCAGTGAAAATTCTCCATAAACAAAAATTATAGAACTGCATGGATATTTTCAATAATTATGAAATTGACGGTAGTTGTTTATTTCTGCTGGGTTTTTTGTTTTGTTTTTTATAATAAATATCTCCAGTACAAAGTATGTACATAATTTGTGTGCATTTTAGTTTCCAAAGTACATCATTGGACGGCATATTCTGATGTAGACCTACTTTCATTTTGTGTAGTCCGAGATTAAATTTTCTCGCGGCATAACAATTCTAAACAAGAGGGCCATGATGGCCCTATATATCGCTCACCTGAGTACAAAAGAGCTCTCAGCTTGTGGTTTCGGAGAAGAAAATTTTTAAAGTTTTTCCTATACAAGTCTATGTAAAATGAAGTGACCCCTGGGGCGGGGCCAATTTTGACCCCAGGGAAATCATTTGAACAATCTTTGTAGAGTTCCACTAGAGGGTGCTAAATGCCAAATATCTAAGCTCTAGGCCTTGTGGTTTCAGACAAGAAGATTTTTAAAGTTTTTCCTATATAAGTCTATGTAAAATGAAGTGACCCCTGGGGCGGGGCCAATTTTGACCCCAGGAAATAATTTGAACAATCTTTGTAGAGTTCCACTAGAGGATGCTAAATGCCAAATATCTAAGCTCTAGGCCTTGTGGTTTTAGACAAGAAGATTTTTAAAGTTTTTCCTATATAAGTCTATGTAAAATGAAATGACCCCAGGGGCGGGGCAAATTTTGACCCCAGGAAATAATTTGAACAATCTTTGTAGAGTTCTACTAGAGGATGCTTAATGCAAAATATCTAAGCTCTAGGCCTTGTGGTTTCAGACAAGAAGATTTTTAAAGTTTTTCCTATACAAGTCTTTATAAAATGAAGTGACCCCTGGGGCCAGGCCAATTAAGACCCCTGGGAAATAATTTGAAAAATCTTTGTAGAGTTCCACTAGAGGATGCTAAATGCCAAATATCTTAGCTCTAGGCCTTGTGGTTTCAGACGAAAAGATTTTTAAAGTTTTTCCTATATAAGTCTATGTAAAATGAAGTGACCCCTGGGGCGGGGCCAATTTTGACCCCAGGAAATAATTTGAACAATCTTTGTAGAGTTCCACTAGAGGGTGCTAAATGCCAAATATCTAAGCTCTAGGCCTTGTGGTTTCAGACAAGAAGATTTTTAAAGTTTTTCCTATATAAGTCTATGTAAAATGAAGTGACCCCTGGGGCGGGGCCAATTTTGACCCCAGGGAAATAATTTGAACAATCTTTGTAGAGTTCCACTAGAGGATGCTAAATGCCAAATATCTAAGCTCTAGGCCTTGTGGTTTCAGACAAGAAGATTTTTGAAGTTTTTCCTATATAAGTCTATGTAAAATGAAGTGACCCCTTGGGCGGGGCCAATTTTGACCCCAGGGAAATAATTTGAACAATCTTTGTAGAGTTCCACTAGAGGATGCTAAATGCCAAATATCTAAGCTCTAGGCCTTGTGGTTTCAGACAAGAAGATTTTTAAAGTTTTTCCTTTCGGTTGCCATGGCAACCAGAGTTCTGCTTGGAATTTCATTTTTTGAACAATCATCTAAGCATTATTCCTGTGAAGTTTCATCAAAATTGGCCAAGCCGTTTCAGAGAAGAAGTCGATTGAAGCAATTGTTGACGACGGACGTCGCACGACGCACGACGGACATCAGGCGGTCACAAAAGCTCACCTTGTCACTTCGTGACAGGTGAGCTAAAAATAAAAAATAGGACTATATCGGCCTACCGATACAAGGCCATTTCAGTTGCATAATAATTACATACATATTACTTACTACGCAGTCTCTGCGTAAGAAAAAAAACAATCAAGCAAATTCTGAGTATTGTTTTACAATCTGTATTTAATTTTACGCACACAGCTACACGACCTTCACCCGGGCACATGTTGTTATTTTTCCCAGAGGGATAAGAATAATGACGTCATTTGGAGAGCTAATGCTAGCGAAACCAATCGTAGGACTATATCCGCCTACCGATACAAGTCCATTTCAGTTGCATGATAATTACATACATATTACTTACTATGGTGTCTCTGTGTCAGAAAAAAACAATCGAGCATCTTCTGAGTATTTTTTTTAGAATCTATTGATAAGCACACAGCTACTCGAACTGCACCTGGGCACATGTTGTTATTCTTCCGAGAGGGATAAGAATAATGATGTCATTTGGTGAGCTAATGCTATCGCCACGTGTGTGTAAAGCAAAAGTTGTGTTTAAAAATAGCGACTTGGGTTTTCACCGGATGTAAACAAAACTGTAAAAGTAGTTGACGTCACAAGGTTTTGTTGAATCGAAAAAATAATGGACTGATTCAAATGAAAAAAAAATATGTCATGCAAATCTAATCACGAACGTATGTTAAAAGTTTAAAAACTCGAGAAGTAGTTTGTGTCATAAGATTTTGTTAAATAATGCTCCCCTCCAACCAAAAATGGACTGATCCATAAAAAACATGTCACTAACATGCACACTTCATGCAGAACATATGATTTCAGTTTCAAGTCGATATCTTGAAAACTGTAGAAGTTTGCATAACATGATTTTGTTAAATCATGTTCCCTGCAAAAAGAATGGACTGATCCACACAAAAAATATGTCACGCACATCTACACTTCATGCTGAACATATGTTTTAAGTTTCAAGTTAATATCTTAAAAACTGTAGAAGAAGTTCGTGTCACAAGATTTTGTTGAATCATGCTCCCCTGCTAAAAAATAATGGACTGATCAACATGAAACAAAGTATGTCATGGAAATCTACTCACAAACGTATATTTAAAGTTTGAAAACTGGAGAAGTAGTTTGCATCATAAGATTTAAAAAAAAAGATTTTGTTAAATAATGCTCACCTGCAAAAAATAATGGACTGATCCACAAAAAATATGTCGCTGACATACACACTTCATGCAGAACATACACTTTCGGTTTCAAGTCGATATCTTCAAACTGTAGAAGTTTGCATAACACGATTTTGTTAAATCATGTCCCCTGCAAATAATAATGGACTGATCCGCACGAAAAATATGTCACGCACATCTACACTTCATGCCGAACATATGTATCAAGTTTCAAGTCAATATCTTAAAACCTGTAGAAGAAGTTCGCGTCACAAGATTTTGTTGAATCATGCTTTCCTCCGAAAAATAATGTACTGATCCACATGAGAAAAAAACAAATTTGCGCAAATGTACACACGAACATATGTTTAAAGTTTCAAGTCGATATCTTGAAAACTGTTGACGTAGTAAGTGTAGAAGTTTGAATAACATGATTTTGTTAAATTATGTCCCCTGCAAAAAATAATGAGCTGATCCACACGAAAAATATGTCACGGACATCTACACTTCATGCCGAACAAATGTATCAAGTTTCAAGTCGATATATTAAAAACTGTAGAAGTAGTTCGCAATTCACAAGATTTAGAAGTTTGCATACCACGATTTTGTTAAATCATGTCCCCTGCAAAAAATAATGGACTAATCCACACGAAAAATATGTCACGCACATCTACACTTCATGCCGAACAGGTGTATCAAGTTTCTAGTCAATATCTTAAAAACTGCAGAAGTAGTTCGCGTCACAAGATTTTGTTAAAATCGTGCTCCCCTCCAAAAAATAATGGACTGATCCACATGAGAAAAAACATAGTTCGCGCAAATGTCCTCACGAACATATGGTTAAAGTTTCAAGTCGATATCTTGTAAACTGTTGACGCTGTAAGTGCCACAGACAGACCGCCCAACCAACCAACCGGATGATGACTCCTAAATACCCCCTATACTTCGTATGCGGGGGTATAAAAATGTGTAAGAAATGCCAACAAAAAGATTTTTGTTGCAATATTCACGTTAGCGATCCCCATATTAAGTTAGTCTTTATTGCAGGGTGGTCTAAATGAAGGATTTTACTCTATTTATTCTCTGACTGCATCATAACTGAAAGCTCTCCGTACTGTCTGGGTATGAAATGAATGAAAATGTTCTCATTTGCAAGTTCTTTGTAGTTGCAGTTTGATTGAAGGCCAATGGATATACTTTAAGACATTTAAATTTCTACCCGAGATACATGTTTTGAAACAGGAAGTTTTATTTAGCGATCGTTAATCGTCTTAACCTGTCATGTAAAAAAACAGTCATTAGATGGCCTTTATGTAAAAATAAGCATATCACTTAATTGGAATCCGTCGATGAGTAGGCATATCTTGGTCTACACTGAGACCCTAAACACAGCAAACGTCACATTTGTGATTGTGATAATTGTAGACCCAGATAAGTGTGAGCATCAAGCAAGCGGGAGGGCGGAGTGCACTGCGTTATGTAATAAGGACAAGGATTGTTACTTTGATAATTATCTACCGAAATAGTCTCAAGGAAGCTTTACATTCCATTAAAGTGCAAGATGAGTATTAGTTTTTGTCACGAGACAGTTTTCTTTTAGAGTTAAATATAAAAATATCCAGACATACGACGGGAGATATAATATTGTATTCGACTTATAAATCTGGATTGAAGGATACCATGGTATCCTTACATTCATTGAAGTCAGATATGCAAAAAACACACTGGACTCAAGTGGCGCCCCCTGCCTTTACATACATGTACCATACACATGTGTGAATAATATTTTGTCGGAATTACTGTAAATCAATAAATATTTGCGACCAAGTAATTTGCGCTTTTAATTTCGCGGATGACACTGAAACGCGAAAATTAGCTTTTGCAAATATTTCAGGATTTAGCGAACTTAGTCGATTGTTTGGATTAACTTAATTATAAATATTTAAGCTTTATATACTGAATAAAAAATAAAAATCATTATCTATTTTAGAAAATTTGATTTATTAAATCTGGAACAGTTTATAACATTTAATTGTAAATTGTAACACAGCAAAATATCAAAACTTGATTATTATTATTCTCTACATGTGTATATATATGTGAAGTAAACTGGAAAGTTAAATTGAGGCTAGAAACTGTAAAAAATCAATATATAAAAAAATAAGATCAATAGTTCATGCTAATCGCACCGAAATCATCCCTGAAACGTCTTGTTTAATAATACTTCGACAATTACATCTCAACTTATTTTTAGCAAACATACGAAAAAAAAAACGTGAATAAAGGATGTTTTTGTTTTGACGCTGATGTAGCTGTTTCGCGATTTTCTTTCGGAAAAAATAATAAACGTGACAATAAAAATTCGCGATCATTTAAGGCCAAACGCGAAAATTGTTTTCGCGAATATTTCTTGGTTTTCCATATAAAGTTTAAAATGATGGGTAAATAGAAGTGACATCTTAATCAATGTGATCATTGGAAGATAATTAATTTGTCAGTCAGTGACATTTTTCTTTCACTTCAGCTTTTATATCAAATTTAAAACAGTCAAACGCTATCTGACATGCCATTTTGCGACATTATTTCTTGGAATCACATTCAATAAAATTTATGTTTTAACGTAAAACATTCCTTGTCGGTTCTCATATTAAATACACTGTTCAAAAAGATTCAGTGCAGTTTATTAGCAAAATATGTTATGCCTTTCTACATATTAATTTGTAACACATGCATCAATGTTTTCTTAATTTTGAGCAGACAGTTGATTTACTAGTCTGGATAACAGGATGCAAAGATGCCATTTTGCCGCATTATTTCTTGCTCTCACTTTCAATGAAAGTATGTAACAACGTAACGCTTCTTCATTTCTGTTTTCCTGTTCCATACACTGCCCTAGCAGATTCAGTGCGGTCTCTCTATGACCAAGGTTTAATTCAGTGTCTATTATCCTGATCAGGTTATCAAGGGCTTGTTGTTGATCTGCTGGCCTGTGAAGCTGGCTGTAGACCTTGTACTGCAAGAAGTGGAAGTATGGCAGTGAGTCCGCCACAGCCCAGTCCTGCATCCAGAAGTCTTGTTCACCTCTGTATGGCCGGTCCTCTTCTGTTGATCTGAACATCTCAAACTTCAGCTCATCAGGAATACAGTTCATCTCACATGGCAAATATTTTACACAGAAAGCTATGTTATGTTTTATCACATCTTCATTATTCTCATAGCAGAGATTTTGAAAGTCGTCGGAAGTGTATTTTTGAAAACTATAGCAATAACATAGTGAAAATACAGATGTTTGTGACAGCTGCAGTTTGAGAGAAGCCAGGAGTGTTTCACATCCCTCTAGATCCCCAGCACAGAACAGTGCTGATGCCAGTTACAGCTTCCCTGAGGAGATATCCGAGTTCAATCCGAAGGCGAACCATCTCATGGCTTCACGAGATATAACCCGAGAATTGTGTATATCTACAGATGCTGTTATCGATCCTATGTGAGAACAGAGAAATGGTGTATAAAGACTACTTGCTGCTTGCTCCAGTCTACTGCCATCAAAATTCAACTGACACAACCTGTATATTTTGAGAGTAAGCATTTGTTTAACAGAATCACCATTTTCGCAAACACCTTTAAGAGTATTATTGACATGTTTAGATAAAATGTGAGCAGTAAAGTCCACGATTCTTGTAGTCACGGTGATAGCGATCTCATGTTTAGATGTCAAGTAAACTCTAGATATACCTCCAGATATTACAGTAAGACGATTACCAAGATCATCTATTTGTATGGCCAGCAATGATTGTTCTATATTCTCCGTCAGCTTGCACATGCTTTCTGTAAGTTGATGTTTGACTTCTGCAGACAATTTACCAACAAGTAGGTTATTTTGGGGTATAATGAAATGAGGACAGTGTTCGGTTAATACACAGTTAAGCAAAGCTTGCAAACAATGATTTACACAGGTCACTAAGATACCTTTATTCCATTCACTGCTTGCTCTAGAATCGGCTATACACTGGAATAAAATATTCTTGCACATAAAACTGGAAATACATTCTCCACATTTAGGATTGAAAAATGTTTTGATAATCATCTTCATTAGAATGTAACATCTCAGCTGTGTAATATTGAGGTTCCACATTAAACATCTCTCAGCAAGAGAGGTAGATATTCTCCATTCCAGATCCTGGTAGACTCCTGTCTTGCTGGCAACTGGTACAACAAAACATCCTTGTTCTGCTGAATATCGCTTCATATTTTCTGTTTGCCAGCCACTGGCATTCTGCTGTTGTAGCCAGGCATCAGCTTGTTTAGGCCATGTTGAACAATGCAGTGCAAGAACAGCATCAACATCATTTCCTCCAGGTCTTGCATGAGTCGCTCTGGCTGGACCATGTCTTATATCCCCATCAATTGCATGTCCTAAACAGAATGAATGTCTAAGCAGTACACTACCACTGTGATATCTGCTATGGTCTTCATCCTCGATATTTCGCCAAGGAAGTGGAGC
Organism: Corbicula japonica; assembly: GCA_038501625.1. Lineage (NCBI taxonomy): Eukaryota > Metazoa > Mollusca > Bivalvia > Venerida > Cyrenidae > Corbicula > Corbicula japonica. The sequence goes on along the minus strand of JAZAYU010000732.1, from coordinate 75,485 downwards.
ATCAGATCTCACTGCTTGTAGCAAACAGTATCCAGGATATACTGTATCATCTTGTAACATCAGATACTGTATGCTGTCAGGCTCCCATTCTGACCAGTCTGCTATAACTCTAATATCATTAGGACTTACAAGGCAATCAACGTCCGAGTTGAGACCTAATGTTGTTGATCCCTCTGTCTGACTTCCAAAGCTAAACGATGATAAAAGCATATCGCTTAACTTATCGTCAACGTTATCTATGGTCTCTATTAACATATACGCTCTTCTCCTCCTCATCACCAAGTCCTCATTGACACCTATCTCATCAAGAACCTGGGACAGCCTCAGTGACAGATTACGACTTTGTTCTGGCGGCTGGAACATTCTGATAATGAAGAAGAAATCGATTTATTATTATTGTTATTGTTATTATTATTATTATTATTATTATTATTATTATAAATATTATTTTTATTATTTTTTTTTATTATTATTATATTTATTTATTTATTTATTTATTTATTTATTTATTTATTTATTTATACATTCATTTATACATTTATTCATTTATTTATTTTTACGTTTTACCACAATGCGATAATGAAATTTATATTTGTCCGATAACAAACATGGTTTTACGGACACTCGGTTAATTACATTCTCCCAAACTTGTGTAAATAACTTCAAATAGTTAACAACTGGGTATACCAACGATTTCCCCCTAGCCGACTTGTACAAATTCTATGACATTACGGAAGTCCAAGTCTAAATATAGCGTTCTTACAAGTTTTAGCTTTCCAAAAAGCTAGTCGGTCATTAGCAAATAAATTAAAAGAATAAGTAGGTATGTATTCGTTCATGTATTTACTTTTGGACCAATGTAAGTCAATGATATGGCCAGTTTTCTGTCGATCAAAGTCACACAGACTGTATCTGACAAACTATTTGTGAATTTAGTTGATGTTTCAAGTTTCAAGTTTATTTTCATTTACATTTCTCTGTATGTACAAACATAAACAAGAGAACATATAAACATTGTACAATTCTGTTACTTTAAAGCATGCAAACAAAGTTGAACGGCTGATGTTTGATTTATTGAAACATGAAGAATACGTGTACGTGCTAAAGGCATCAATATAAATAATCATGTCTCTAGTAGACGTAATTTTTTTTCAGGACGTGTATAAATAATTTCGTTGTTTAAGCACCAGCGAATCTGATGAATATGTTACATTAACGCGAATGCTCAAAGAGGTACCATAGAACTTTCCACAGTTGATACTTATTTGTACATTGAGAGAAAAGCCACGCTTATAATATTCAGTATTCATTACCAACATTCATAAAATGTAGTTTTAGTTGGTTCAGCAGATCTCGTCAAACTTGAAGTTGACAAGCGTTAAAAGACAGTAAACAATAAATTAGGATGCTGATGCATTTATTACTTTCACTTAAGCTTTATGCTGCTATTATCTTTTGTTTTTGTTTGAACGATTTTCTGTAAAACTATTAAAGGAACTCAAGAAGCACTGTTTGTATTTAAATTAATCTATCATCATAAAAATTGTCGTTATGCCACTGTTCTGAAAACAACTTTTTCTTTACTTTAACTGTCGCCGTGACGGTGCGGGTTCGCTCCCAGCTAGAGACACTATCATTTGAAATTCACAGTAGCGCTATTTGTGCAGTGTGGCGGCCGTAATGTCTCCCCGTACATTTAGTCAGTACTGTTATCAGTAAATTAACCCGTTACCGATGTCATGCAGTGATTGTTACATATATCAGGGCTATCCGATCAACGTTTTTTGGCGTTGTCCCGGTTAGCTCAGTTGGTTACGTCGCAGGAATTGCATGGCTAGGCGCTGTCGCCGTGACGGTGCGGGTTCGCTCCCAGCTAGAGACACGATCATTTGAAATTCACAGTAGCGCTATTTGTGCAGTGCATTTAAAGGCTGGTTTTGCATTCCTTGCAGTATATTCTAGTAGATCGCCCTTACATAGAAATGATAGTGCTTGTGTTGTCTACCTTACTGTACTTGTCAAAATAATGTTATCGTTTAGTATCCCAATACCGAAATCAGATCCGTTATATTGCATGTGTATGGAGAAGCAGTCATTGGGGTCACGGGCAACCTGGAAATCTTTTACAAGTAAAACTCAATTTGGATTGCAACTGCGACGAGTCCAACCGTTCACTATAGACCCCAAGAAGAGAACGCATAGATATATGCGGTTTTGAGAGGGAATATGGGAATCAAAATAAATCAATTCGTATTTCGTTAATAATGCATATATTCAAGGGCAAGTTTTGAACTTAATGGCGGCGAAAGTTTTGTAACATAAATTAAATAGTTAAAGTTTAAATGATAAAAATACAGAAGCACGTATAGAATGGTTACCAAGTTTCTATTTCAAAACAATCGTTTAAGTTTTGTTTTCTTAAAATAGATTAAAAGGTCACTTTGCAAACCACCGAAGACGAAAAATGTGAAAATATTACAGGCTCGGTTTCATTGAGCCTGTTAAAGACTTTAAAGCATATCGAAAACATAAAATACCGCATCGTAATTAGAGCTCCAACTTGGATATCAAAAGGACAGGGAAATAGATAGATCTAAAAAACATGGCAGTTTATGTGCAACAAGCTCAAAACGAGGCACTTTTATGCAAATCTTTGAGAGAGAGCATAATACATGTATATAAATGTCCCTCTAAATGAGTAATTGCGAAAAAAAGATAAAATGAAATGTTCATAACTAATGAAGACATGGGTAGTCATCAAACCAACTAGGTTTAAACTCTCAACTTTCAACTTTCAACTTTTATTTCTTTAACGCTAAGGTTCAAAATTTGAACAACATTAGCAAAGCAGACATGACATACAATTACAAAGGTACATGTATCAATGACGACTTTGAGAGAGAAGAATAACAGGAGCTGGATGGAAACGGCTCACAATATTCACGTGCAAGAATCAACCGTTTATTGTCAATGAAGAGTTAAATGAAGAAATAAACATGCCAATAAATGAGCAAGAAATTCTAAGAGCAGTTAAAAATTAAAAAAAACAATAAAACTCCGGGCGTCGACAACATTATTTATAAACGAACAAATAAAAGAAAGCGTGTATTACATGTTACCAACTTACATTAAACTGTTTAATATTATTTGTAATGAAGGTTTAATTCCCGAAACATGGACAATGGGTATAATTAAACCAATCTATAAAGGTAAAGGGGATCCAAAATTACCTGAAAATTACCGTCCTATCTCTTTGCTCAGTTGTTTTGGAAAATTGTTTACAAGTATAATTAATAATAGTCTAAATACATTTGCAGAAAAATCGGGATTAATTAAAGATGTCCAAGCTGGTTTTCGTAAACATCACTCAACGATTGATAACTTATTTATTTTGAGAAGCATTTTAGATATCGTTTTTTTTTTTCAGAAAAGAAAAAATTGATAGGCTGTTTTATTGATTTTAAACAATGTTTTGATAGTATTTGGAGAGTCGGACTTTGGCAGAAATTACAAAAAGAAAGAATTAATGGCAAATGCTTCCAAGTTATTTACAAAATGTATGAAAATATTAAGTCAAAATTTAAGACACATGAAGGAACATCTGATTTTTTTTAACTGTGATAACGGTGTAAGACAAAAAGAGAAATTATCTCCCTTTTTATTTAGTATATTTTTAAATGATCTTGATAGTTATCTTACAGATCATCAAGTACAGGGGGTAAACAAAAATGTCGCAATTGATGATTTTCACATATATCTTAAATTACTTATTCTATTGTATGCAGATGACACTGTTACATTCAGTGATAATGAAGATGACATGCAACTCGCTCTAAATTGTTTTACGTGACGGTGCGGGTTCGCTCCCAGCTAGAGACACTATCATTTGAAATTCACAATAGCGCTATTTGTGCAGTGTGGCGGCCGTAAAAGGTCTCCCCGTACATTTAGTCAGTACTGTTATCAGTAAATTAACCCGTTACCGATGTCATGCAGTGATTGTTACGTATATCAGGGCTATCCGATCAACGTTTTTTGGCGTTGTCCCGATTAGCTCAGTTGGTTGCGTCGCAGGAATTGCATGACTAGGCGCTGTCGCCGTGACGGTGCGGGTTCGCTCCCAGCTAGAGACACTATCATTTTAAATCTTACTGCGATACATGGAAACTCAATATCAATACCAGTAAAACAAAAATTTTTACATTTAGTAAGAGTTCTCGTAATAGGGTAAGAACATACAGATTAGGTGCAGAGGAACTTGAAAATGTAAGCGAATATTAATACCTAGGCGTTTTTCTTTCTAAAAGTGGTTCATTTGCGACAACTAAGAAATACATTGCTCAACAAGGTGAGAAAGCTCTTTTTGCTTTGCTTAGAAAAATTAATACTTTAGCCTTACCGTATGATATCCAAATAGATCTCTTTGAAAAAACCGTTAAACCCGTATTGCTCTATGGCAGTGAAATTTGGGGTTATGGGAATTTAGACATGCTAGAACGTATACAGTTAAAATTTTATAAGAATATATTTAACTTGAAAAAATCAACACCGTCATACATGGTATAAGGTGAAGCAGGGATAATGCCATTATCTGTAGACATTAAAAGCCGTGCTTTATCTTATTGGACTAAAGTTGTCACGGAACAAACAGAAAATCCGCAATTAAGATTATCAACAAAGGTTTATAAAATACTCTATAAATTGCATTCTGAAAATAACATTCAATCTTTATGGATCGATAACATTATAGACCACATTATGCGACATAGGTTTCCCAGGAATATGGTATTCTCAAGAGTTTCCAAACCAAAAATGGCTGATTACAAGCGCTAAGCAAAAACTCAAGGATATTTTTATTCAACAATGGCAAGCAGACATTGCTCGGACAACAAATACCAACATTTATAAATTATTTAAACATAATTTTAAATGTAGCAAGTATACAGATATTCTGCCACAATATAATTGTAAAAAGTTAATGGCCTTTTTAACAAGAAACCATCGTTTACCTATCGAAGTTGGACGTTGGCGAAGTTTACAAATAAACGAAAGAAAATGCACTCTGTGCAATGAACTTGGCGATGAATTCCATTACTTATTAGTTTGCCCACAATTCCATATCGAACGAAGGAAGTATCTACGCGAATATTATTATCGAAGACCTAATATGTTAAAGTTCATAGACTTATTATCAACCGAAAACCATTGTGCTTTAAGAAAATTAAGTTACTTCGCAGATAAGATATTACGAATGGTAAACGCTGTCTAGTGAGATCTACCTTTTTAACGCGGTTCTTTTTCAAAGTATTTTGTTATATATTTTTCAAACACAATGTAACACGGTTTCTTTCCTTTTTAACCATTAATATATGGCATAGTTATTTGAAATGTTCAAATGTTAAGTGTATATATGTATTTGTATTTGTGTGTACATGTGTGTGTGTATGCGTATGTATGTGTGTGTGTACGTATGTATGTATATGTGTGTATACATGTATATCTATGTGTATATGTGTATATATTAGGGATGGGAACGGATACCTAAATCACTATTCGGATAACCGTATCCGGTATCCGGATAATATCCGAATAACCGTATCATTTTATCGACCACAGAAAATTTTGCTGATTTAATATTTTAAATTTAAAAAGCACAAACGGTACACTATATCGCGATCGTTTGAGTCCTCGACCAACCTACCGGGTATATCACGGAAACAAAATATAAGTGAAAATTCGGACCCAACGACTTAACTTTTTAAGTCAATAACGAGTTGAAAAAATTTAGCTACCGCGAAAAAGTACAAAAAAGGTTCGATAAAATTGGAGTTTTAATTCACGTGGACGCTTGCAAGCGCATACATAATATTCTTTAAACCAAAAATACGCATATAGTCATATGCACTCATATGCAAGACGATTCATTTTACGAAAATCCGCCTGTACTAGCAGCGGAATATGTAAAAACACAGAGTTTACAATAACTACATGAACAAATGCTGTCTAGCCAATTTATCGATAAATCACATGCAGCGGGTTAAAAATACATGTAAAAGTTATGGTAATTGTTAATTGCATCATCTAATATTTTTGAATATCGGCGACTAACGTTAAATGATTTTTTCCTTTCAAGTCTTTAATGCGGTCATGTCAAAATAACAAACTGTCAAGATTATTCTGTTGCAATAAATTGTCAATAATTTGAGGTTTGTTCTAATTAACGAAAATAATAAAGTTGTTGCACCTTGACAGGTTTCATTTAACACGCTCTGTTCAAGGTACACCAATCAACAAAACAAAAGATCACGGTCTGGAATACAGATCTTCCGGTCTCCCAATTAACCACTATACAAACAATTAACACCTCTTTGTCAACCCTGCTGAGACATCCAGGTCGAGTTACGCCTGGGGAAAGCCATGTCAGTATCGAGATAAGTGCAAGCAGTGTAGCGTGTTTTAGAAAGATTTACCAGTTTAAGTTGTATTTTACAAACCTTGAACAAAATATTGAAATTAAATTCGTACGAATTTGAGGGTATTCGGATACGAGAATGGTATCCGGATACGATCTTACTACTCGGATATTCGGTTATCCGAATAACCGTTCCCATCCCTAGTATATATACATATAACTTTTGAATGATGTTACGATATTACTGTTTATGTGAACGAAAGCATGACGTATTATGTACAATGTTTATTTTCTTCATCGTTATTTAACTGTACCTCGTTTACCTGTTTAAAATAATTGTATAGGTCGGATAATGATGCGTTCGGTTGAGCGTTATTTTTAGAAGCATTATTGATAATTCGCCAATATTCTTTCGGATTTGCATTTTTGAGCTTTCGAAGATTTTCAATTTTGACATTGTTGTATTTATTATGAGATTTTCTTAACATATTTTTATATTGTTTACTTATATCTTTCAGTAGCTTTTTATTGTACGTATTTTTATTTTTATTGTATATTCTTCTAATTCTATGATACTGATTTCTCATAATCCGACAGTTTTGGTCAAACCATTCGTGTTTAAATTGGCGTCTGTGTTTAAATGTCGTTTTATGTACAGTGCCGAATGATACTCTAGAGCATTTTTCAAATATGCGAGAAATGTCGTCGCATATCTCATTTACCGCCGAGATACTGTAATTATTATCTGCAAGCATATTGTCAAGCTTCATTTCTATTTCTGCAATTTTTAGAACGTCAAAATTTTCAGAGAATTTATTTTTCATATCATTATCCCATAATTTAGTACATATTAAATTTTCGGTTTGATTTTTGTATCGTTTTTTCCGAACATTTCGTTTTTATAATCAATGAAATTGGACAATGTATGTCCGAGTACAAATGACTAAATTCTTCGACTTGTAAATTTACAATATTCCTAAAAACAGGTGAGGCTGATAGGAAATAATCGACTGTACTGACGTCTTTACATGTGAGTTTGGTATTGCAATAATCAGAGCCTATTCTACCATTTAGTATGAATAGTAAATTTTGTTTACAAAAATCTATCAACTGGTGACCGTAGTCATTAACAAATGTATCTTTGCATTTCCTTACGGTAGGTATATTACATGAATTAAAGTTGGTAATAATTTCAACCTCTTCATCTTCTAGATATTGTAAGTCATAAATGTTGCTTATTAATCCATCTAGTGACACAAAGTCAGGTAAGTTCCCACATCGTGAATTGTAGTCACCAAACAACAATATATGATCTGAATTTAAACAATACCTGTTTACCTCTTGTTGTATTTCAGAAAAGGGATTGTCAAGCGCATATCTTGAGCAGGCAGGTGGTAAGTAAACTACACCACATTTTAAATCCTTGTTATTTTCTGATGTACCATACAGTTTGTGAGAAATAGTGAAAAATTTCACTAATTTACTTTTACTACTTTCATCCACTGAAATATATTTTGAAATTTCATTCTTAACAAGAAGAGCAATTCCACCTGATTTAATACGTGAAAGATACTGCCTGTTTAAAAAATGCACATCATAACCCGTCAGTTTTATATTGTCAGTGCTGTCTGTTTTTGTTTCCTGTAGACCAATAATATCATACTTCTCAATTAATGATACAAATTCTGGAATACATAATTTTGAATTTATCCCACATACATTTAAACATAATATTTTGAGTTCTTTATGAGACGATATTATTTGGTCAATACAAACATTGTCTGCAATATGACAACCGTCTCCATTTAATCCCTATTGAGTATTAACCGTAATTGGAGAAAATTCCCGTGCGTCTGCACGGAGTACACGTATTTGCGAGCTTGATCTCTCACTGTTATCCATTTGAGCGCACGATTTTTTTGAAGAATCGTCATTCTGCATGTCTGTTATTGTTATATTTATGGAATGTTCATTGTCTGAAATAATACACGTTTCATTTTCAATTTCAGGCTCTCGTTGTTGTTCATATCTTGATTGTGTTTGTGATATACTATCCGTGTCTGTACATATTTGTTGCGTGTCTGTTATTGTAATGTTTATGGAAAGCTCAGTGTCTGAGTTATTACACTTATCATTTTCAGTTTCACGCTCATATTGTGATTTATATCCTGATTGTATATGTGACGTGGTGTCTTCATCTGTACATATTAGTTCTTCTCGTTGATTTTTAGTCACAACATCTGTGTCCAACGGCGATCTTGCCTTGTTTTTCCCTGTGTGTGTCACTCGTCGCTGGGATGTAGTATCTTCTAAGAATTCTAATGCACTAAAACTGTTGCGTGTGTATATTCTGCTGGCGGGTCTCTGTTGTACACTATTTTTAAATGTTGTAGATCTTTTGAATATTCTTGTCCATTGTGACTTGTTTGAGTCTTTTGTTTGTAAGTGTTTTCTGTTACTATACTCTGCCGACTGTTATTGTGTCATGTCATTAAGATGTACTGTTTTTACTGCGGTATCGTTTTCTCTACTGCTTTCATCGCCACTGGGTACATAGAGTTTGTTGTTAATGAACAACTTGTCTCTTTCAAGTTTGACACTATTTTCAGGGTTTTCCATTGCATCTTTAGCTATTTTATATAGCGGCTTTCTCTTTTCTTCTATTTCACGGGGATATTGCTCCTTAACATAGTAATTTGTGTTTTTTAATACACTAAGTGCTCTCAACCTGATAAATTCTCTATCCTTATAGAAAGTAAATTTCGCTACAATCGGTCTGGGATATTGGGCCTTTATATTATACCGACCTAGACGGTGCACATGCTGATCTCCTATGTTGACTTTAAACAATGGCCATGTCACATTCGCTAAACCTCCGGTATCTTTTGATAACATTCGCCAAATTTGCACTGGAAATCGCAAACAAATGGCAAAATCGCTGATCCCCCCTTTTTTTACTTTAAACAATGATCACCTCACTTCGCTAAACTTCCGTTAACTTCTGAGAACATTCGCAACATTTGCACTGGAAAGCGCAAAAAGCAAAATCTCTCTTTAAAAGACAATATTTTGACAATTAAGCAAGTTCTGAGCATTCGTTTCCTCCTAAATGCTTGTTTAAAACATCTCCTCGTTTACTATAAGCCTCTACTCTTTCACGACCGTATGTTTTGTGATTTATGCCACAATAAAGAAATTTTTAAAATTAACACATGGGTTGAAGTGTTCATCAATTTTCAAAGTCAATGCATGGACATGAGTTTTTTGAAACCCGCATAATGTCATCTAACATGGCATACACTGAAATTGACATAATTAAAACTAACAAACAAAAACAGGAAAATGTGCGAGAACCACCAATATTACATGTTTAAGTTTAGCATTCTAACGAAATTGTTGAAGATCAGAATAGTAAATTTAATAATTTGACTCTCTGTCAGGCTGCTCATCCCCCCACCCTAGGACAGTGACGAAATTTTGTTGTTGAACTCTAGATTTTGGAATACATTTTTGGTTGAAAGTGTATGCTAATGACCAACTAGCTTTTTGTAAACTTTTGTTTACAGACAGCCTTTCCCGCAAAAGTCGGAGCGTGCTCGATTGGAAATTCCGACATTTAGAACAGGGAGAACTCCAATCGAGTGCGTCGGAACTGTGTTCTGGCAGCGTTCTACCCATTCCATCGAAATAGGTGGTGTGAATCGGTCAGTGTTTTATACTGCACCAAACTGAAATATTTTTAGATACTGTTTTTTTTGCCATAAAATAAGATAATGGTTACATTTCAGTACTATGCCAAGAATTTCACCAACATAAATACCAGAAATAGTGTTATTTTTCAGTAAATTATAAATATTGCTTTTTGTTGACTGATCTAAAAACTAGGAAAACTTAGTTGAACTATGAAGTATGGCTTATTAAGACCATTAGGAGTTCTTTAGACTTCAAAAGATATAATAAACATGAAATTATGTAACACTTTTTATAAAAACCTATCATGATTCTGTTCCGACATTCAATCTCACTCGTTTGGCAGATTCTTAGACTCTTTCTCCGTCGTTATCAGAAAATAAACGAGTGTTGTAAACCAAAAAACTAGAGGCCTCTGATTGGCTTCTGGATTACGTCAAGCCTGTTCTCTGTATCTATTTAAAAAACATTTCTCCAGCTTCTTATAAACTAAGCCTATTGCTCATTACAATAATTCAACATAACACTTGATTAAAGAGTAAATATAAACCATTTGTAGAAAGAAAAGAAGAGGTACAGCTTATACTGTATTAAACCAGCATCTAGAAGGTGTAAACGTCGCCCTGAACGACAGGATATGGCAAACAGTGTGCAGTATTTGTGCAACTCGATTGTTAACATTTAAACCCCCGACGCACTTCGCCAGCAGTGGTTACAAGCGTCGTAACAATACAGATACAGATCTCATCATAATATGCATTCCAAACATATGAATGGCAATAAATCAGTGACCGACATTTAAGTGGCATCAAATTGCTATCAGCAACTCTGCTGTGATAACGGTAAACATACATCTTGTAATATGACTTCGAGTTCGTTGTAATTTTAAATCTAACACCAACTGGTGTAACAGTTGTTAATCTCCAGCAGCAGTATGTACTTTACTTGCAAGCTTGGGGAATACCGCCTATTTTTTTTGTACCTCGAGGAAAGATAACTGAAGCTCGCTAAGGATTCTCTGGCGACTAAACTCGCCAGACAAAATTGGTTTACTACTTTCGCTGTCCGCTGAAAGTACAGACATGCGCAGTGAAACAGTCAAGCAGATTCTGTGGAGGAGTTGATTCTGGCACAGTTCCGACAGCCCAATCGAGCACGCCCGGATATTCATTAGTCTCTAAGAAAAACATAAACGATGTCTTGCTTTTGACCAACAAAATCAATATAACGGATTGAATCTATTTCATATATGGGATCATTCTGAACAGTTGTTTGAATCAAATAACGTAACAGTTCAATTTATACACAAATAATATTTTGCTATGAAGGTTTTCATCACGTGACTTTCTAAAAAAAGACGCATAACATTTTTTCTACACCCTGTAGAAAATACAACACACGTATGTTTATATAATTTAACATGTCGTTATATATCGGCTCAATTTCTGATTTGATGTTACTACAACGTCCAGATATTGTTTCATCAACATTTAGAAGACTTTTCTTGCAAATAGGGGGAACGGAATAGCATTCACAAGCTCTAGACGGGCGGCTTTGTCTAAAGTGACCACGTCCGGTGCCGCTGTTAACCGGTGTTACCCTTCAAAGTTCAAGTTTGGTCCATTATAATATGTCGGTCATCAGGATGACCGACAATTAGTACTGTCAGAGCACTTATATTCATGGGCACATAGTTTCGTGGTTTTCCTTCAGACAATATTTTCGTGGGTACTTTACTTCGAGGATCTAAATTTTGTAAACTACGTTTAAGTTTAATTCCTTAAATTCGTGGCGGGTGTAAAATTGTGGAACGATTTACCCCCGAAATCCACGAAACTAAGTACAACACGAATATTAATAAATTCACAATAGTTGAAGTTTATTTATAGCTTTATATTAACAGCGAAACCCTGCTATTAAGACCACCATTGGGATTGGGAAAGAGTGGTCTTATTAGTCGGGTGCTCTTTATATTATGGGTAGAAAATAGTGCAAATATGTAAAATGGGACATCAGAATAGTGGTCTTATTAGCGATGTGGTTTTAATTTCTGGGTGGTCTTAATGAGGGGTTTTACTGTGGTTTGTCATGTGACTATATTTTAAGCATTCTGTCAACTTGGTGTTTTTTCTTATTTGTTATGTTTAGATATGACACAGAAAATGGAGAAACATAAAATAGTTTATGTATTACATAACTTTTTAAGTTAACTTTAAAAGAAACTTATATTTTCAAGAATTACAGAACAAAGAAAATATAAAACAAAGCAAACCTTGCAAATGCGGTTTCTCACTTAAAATAATGATTCGTTCATTTTTCCAGCGGAATTTTCACAAACTTTAAACTTCCTGTTTCTATTTCATTGTTAAACAAACAAAGAAAGATAATAAACTGTATAAAAAATATTGATATCTCTATCTGGATTGTCTCCCATTTTATGGACTGTTATGAAGCGTACTCGTGAAATACAACAAAATGGGTGGGAATTTGTGAATATTTTAATATATAGGATCATTATTTTAATTTAATTTAAATAATCTATACCGTACTTATTAATCTTTCCCATATCATATTTGTTCCAAATCTCTTTTATCTTTCTAAAACTGACTTCATACTTTAGGCAAGCATTTTGAACGCTTTTGGAGCTCGAAATTGGGCTTTTGAATCTTGACTTAAAGTTGAGTTTTGCAGTTTGCCACACTGTAGGTTGTTGAGGTACGGAGGAGGCACCGCAAAAATATATTTCTTACAGGAAGAGGAAGTTATCAGTTTACATGACTGAGAGGAAATTGAGTGATAACAAAAACTTACTATCTGGACAGCATTTAATCCTATACTCCATAAATGTATGTTTATCGCATGTGCACACACATGCCTCTTTTAGGGTTCTTAACTGTTAGCTTATCGTTAAGAAACCTAAATATTCAAAACATAAAAAACCGGCTGTTCTGGATATTCTCTTTTTGCCAATGAATTACAGCCATATCCTATGCAGTAAAGGGTTAAAGTAAAGACAACCCAAAAGTTTATTATTAAGATGGTGTAGAGCTAATGTAGCTGATAATTTGTCAGTTATGAAAAACACAGCTTAAATACTCATTTCTGATGATTAACATTTTATATACATCAAAAGCTACTGTTATTATTATATTTGAAAATAAGTAACTTATTATATCGACATGTCACTGCTGTGCCGCGAGCTAAAATGCCAAAATCATCTCTTCCGCGGCATAAAATGTTCAAATCACACCTACGCGCATGTGATCTACATCTGACCAAAAAGCAAACATTGTAGATCCAGATCACATGGATGCACTGGCTGTTCTAAATCTACATTGGTCGCCCATGAGATAAAAGGCTAATTCCTGGAGTAATGGGCGAATAGGCTAAAATGGAACAAACCACAATAAAAAAAAGGGTTACAGGACTTTAGACGGTTATAGTTAAAACGTTTCCTCTGCGCAATATTTATTTTATTTTTACCAAGAGCTGTTAAAAGTGTTTTAAAAATGTATTATGCGATATTGCTGATAGCGGTCCTGTTTTAAGGTTGTCTCTATATCAGGGTAGTCTAAAGGAATGAGTTAACTGTACAAATACTCTTACTGCAGCATAAATGCTAACACTCTGTGTTGTCTTGTTATGAAATTAATAAACCGATTATTCTTTGCGAGTGTTTTTGTCTTTGTAGGCACAACTGATGAAGGCTTTAAGGGTATATAAAGTCATCCACCTCTCTACCTGATAAACGTGTTTCAAAAGAGGAGAAGTTTCATTGAGGAATGGTTCGCCATGTTGATTAAACATTATATAATAAAGTTTGTTTTTTGTTGTTTTTTTTAATTTAACTGAATATTCTGGATAACAGGATGCATACAAGCCATTTCGCCACATTATTCCTTGCCCTCACATTCAATGAAAGTATGTAACAACGTAACGATTCTTCATGTCTGTTTTCCTTTTTCATACACTGCCCTAGCAGATTCAGGGCCGTCTCTCTATGACCAAGGTTTGGCTCAGTGTCTATTGTCCTGATCAGATTATCAAGAGCTTGTTGTTGATCTGCTGGCCTGTGAAGCTGACTGTAGACCTTGTACTGCAAGAAGTGGAGGTACGGCAGGGAGTCCACCACGGCCCAGTCCATCCAGAAATCATCTTTATCTCTGTATGGTCGGTCTTCTTCTGTAGATCTGAACATCTCGTATTTAAGCTCATCAGGAATACAATGCTCCTCACATGGCAAATAGTTTACACAGAGAGCCGTGTTATGTTTTATCACATCTTCATTCTTCTCATAACAGAGATTTCCAAAGTCTTCTGAAACCTTTTCGTCTTGCCTATAGCAATAACAATGCGAAAATACAGTTGTTTGTGACAGCTGCCATTTTAAATCTGCCAGGAGTGTTTCACATCTCCCTGGATCTCCAGCACAGTACAGTGCTGATGCCAGTTTCAGCTTCCCTGAGGAGATATCTGAGTTTAGGCCAAAGGAGAACCATCTCAGGGCTTCACGAGATATAACCCGAGCATTGTGTATATCTACAGATGCTGTTATTGATCCGATGTGAGAACAGAGAAATGGTGTATACAGACTACATGCAGCTTGCTCCAATCTACTGCCCACTGAATTCATAACCATCCGACACAGTCTGTTAACTCTGAGAGTAAGAATTAGGTAAACAGAATCAATATTTGTGCACACTTCATTTAATGAGATTTTGATATGTCGACATAAAACGTGAGTTATCCAGTTTATGTTTCTTTCTACGATAGTGATGATTATCGCAAATTCAGACATTAAATAAACTCCAGAAATACCGCCCGATTTTAGCGTAAGACGATTACCAAGATCATCTATTTGTATGGCCAGCAATGATTGTTCTATGTTCTCAGTTAACTTACACATGACTTCTGTAAGCTGATTTCTAACTCCCGCAGACAATTTACCAGCAAGTAGGTTATTTTGAGGTATAATAAAATGAGGACAGTACTCTGTTAATATACAGTTTAGCAAAGCTTGCAAACACTGATTTATACATGTAATTAAGCTACTTTCATTCCATTCACTACATGCTCTGGAATCAGCTATACTTTGGAATAAAATATTCTTGCACATAAAACTGGATATGGCTTCTCCACATTTAGGTTTAAGAAATGTTTTGATAATCATCTTCATTAGAATGTAACATCTCAACTGTGTTATACAGAGATTCCACATTAAACATCTTTCAGCAAGACAGGTAGATATTCTCCATTCTAGGTCCTGGTACAATCCTGCCTTGCTGGCAACTGGCACAAGAAAACATCCTTGTTCTGCTGAATATCGCTTCATCTCTTCTGTAGGCCAGCCACTGGCATTCTGCTGTTGTAACCAGGCATCAGATTCTTTAGGCCACGATGAACAATGCAATGCTAGAACGTGATCAACATCATATCCACCAGATTGTGCATGACCAACCCTGGCTGGACCATGTCTTGTAATTCCGTTTATCATATGTCCTAAACACATTGAATGTCTGAGCAATACTTTGCCGCTGTGATCTCTGCTATGGTGTTCATCCTCGATATGTTGCTCAGGAAGTGGAGCATCAGATCTCACTGCTTGTAGCAAACAGTAACCAGGAGATACTGTATCATCTTGTACAATCAGATACTGTTTCCTGTTAGGCTCCCATTCTGACCAATTTGCTCTTACTATAACATCATTTGAACTTTCAAGGAAATCAATGTCAGACCGGAGGCCTAATGTTGTTGAGCCCTCTGTCTGACTGCCAAAATTAAACACTGATCTGTCTTGCTCATCTATCTTAACTTGAATGTTATTTATTGTCTCAATTAACATCCATGTCTTCCTTCTCCTCATCACCAGGTCCTCACTGACGCCTATCTCATCAAGAACCTGGGACAGCCTCAGTGACAGATTACGACTGTGTTCAGGCGGCTGGAACATTCTGGTGATACAGACAAAATATGTTTAAATTATGTGTATTTATTGCGATGCTTATGTTCTACAGTCCTAATACTGATCAATATAGGAATGGTCAGACATGGGTAGACTGTCACTCATTAACTTTACATACAAACAAACTTGTGTTTAAAAACTCACCTCACGATTTACTGCTTTATGTTTCTATAATAGCTGTCTTCTTATTAGTATTTACAATATTTGGAAAAATGTTAATGTAACTTGTCAACTTCATAGATTCATAGATTTCTGTTTCTTTCTATGCTGAAGATTTGAAACAGCATTTTAATTGATATACTTCTTATGGCTTACTCAAGTTGTCAGGACACTGTCTTCGTTAAATAGAAAAATATCGAATGATTTGTGCAAAGTATTACATTTTGCCATTAGATTTTGATAATTTTCCTTTTATATCAATGACAATGCAATGACAATTTGAGTAAGCCATTAAGTTACCGTGTCTCAAAAATAAACTTTTACTTTCTAGAATTACAAAAAATATAATAAAACAAGCAAACCTTAAAATGATGTTTTCACTTTTAAAACAGCTATTTGTTCATATTTTTCTTCAGGTAAAACAAGAGCTATCACTGAAGGTGATTAATACCCCCGCAATACAGCTTTGTCAGAGTACACAGAAATAATGTTCGCATCTTTTTAAAATGCGACACAAATTGTGCATGTATGTCATCTATATATAAAAATCTATGTATTCGGTGAACAGGAAGTTAGGTGAGCAAGGAGCATTAAATCGCTTTACACCATAAGGGAATATATGATAAAGCATTATGCAAAATATCAGGCTGTTGCATGTTTCAGTTGCTAAGAAAACTACAACGGAAATAGCCATGTATGTCAACTATGTGCACAAATCTAAGTATTCAGTAAACAGGAAGTAGATGAGCAAGGAGCATAAAATCGCTTTACACCATATGGGACTATAGGATAAAGCATTATGCAAAATATCAGGCTGCTGCATGTTATAGTTGCTTAGAAAACTGCGACGGAAATGGTGCATGTATGTCAACTTTGTGCACAAATCTAAGTATTCGGTAAACAGGAAGTAGATGAGCAAGGAGCATAAAATCGCTTTACACCATATGGGACTATAGGATAAAGCATTATGCAAAATATCAGGCTGCTGCATGTTATAGTTGCTAAGAAAACTACAACGGAAATTGTGTATGTTTGTCAACTATGTGCACAAATCTAAGTATTCGGTAAACAGGAAGTAGGTGAGCAAGGAGCATAAAATCGCTTTACACCATATGTGACTTTAGGATAAAGCAATATGCATAATATCAGGCTGCTGAATGTTATAGTTGCTTAGAAAACTGCGACGGAAAATTAACATGCCTTTTGGTCGATGTAATGCACCTTTTTAGTAACAAAATCTAAAAATATGCGGCAAACAGGAAGTAGATGAGCAAGGAGCATGAAATTGCTTTACACCATATGGGACTATAGGATAAAGCAATATGCAAAATATCAGGCTGCTGCATGTTATAGTTGCTGAGAAAACTGCGACGGAAATTTTGTTACGGACGGAAACCGGACGGACAAGGGTAAAACAGTATACCCCCCCTCTTCTTCGAAGCGGGGGTATAATTATCTCTTGAAAACTTCCTTCTTTCCTTTTAAATATCTAGAGTTATAAAATCTTACGTTAACATGTCTACCAACACAGCTCGAATTTGGACTTTGAAGATAATTCACGACCAGGGATTGATTATCTATTTTTAGTATTATTTCAAGTGGTTGTTGAGATAAGGAGCAGACAAAACGTCAATTCATCTCTGTAAGGAATCCTTTATGTAGCAAAACTGTGCGCAATGTTTAAATTTAAGCATTATGCAGCCGAGTCAAGAAATGAAACTATTACCTATCAGGATGACCGACAATTAGTACTGTCAGAGCACTTATATTCATGGGCACATAGTTTCGTGGTTTTCCTTCAGACAATATTTTCGTGGGTACTTTACTTCGAGGATCTAAATTTTGTAAACTACGTTTAAGTTTAATTCCTTAAATTCGTGGCGGGTGTAAAATTGTGGAACGATTTACCCCCGAAATCCACGAAACTAAGTACAACACGAATATTAATAAATTCACAATAGTTGAAGTTAATTTATAGCTTTATATTAACAGCGAAACCCTGCTATTAAGACCACCATTGGGATTGGGAAAGAGTGGTCTTATTAGTCGGGTGCTCTTTATATTATGGGTAGAAAATAGTGCAAATCTGTAAAATGGGACATCAGAATAGTGGTCTTATTAGCGATGTGGTCTTAATTTCTGGGTGGTCTTAATGAGGGGTTTTACTGTGGTTTGTCATGTGACTATATTTTAAGCATTCTGTCAACTTGGTGTTTTTTCTTATTTGTTATGTTTAGATATGACACAGAAAATGGAGAAACATAAAATAGTTTATGTATTACATAACTTTTTAAGTTAACTTTAAAAGAAACTTATATTTTCAAGAATTACAGAACAAAGAAAATATAAAACAAAGCAAACCTTGCAAATGCGGTTTCTCACTTAAAATAATGATTCGTTCATTTTTCCAGCGGAATTTTCACAAACTTTAAACTTC
Source organism: Corbicula japonica (assembly GCA_038501625.1). NCBI lineage: Eukaryota > Metazoa > Mollusca > Bivalvia > Venerida > Cyrenidae > Corbicula > Corbicula japonica. The sequence continues at coordinate 56,825 of JAZAYU010000732.1, read as the reverse complement.
CTGTTTCTATTTCATTGTTAAACAAACAAAGAAAGATAATAAACTGTATAAAAAATATTGATATCTCTATCTGGATTGTCTCCCATTTTATGGACTGTTATGAAGCGTACTCGTGAAATACAACAAAATGGGTGGGAATTTGTGAATATTTTAATATATAGGATCATTATTTTAATTTAATTTAAATAATCTATACCGTACTTATTAATCTTTCCCATATCATATTTGTTCCAAATCTCTTTTATCTTTCTAAAACTGACTTCATACTTTAGGCAAGCATTTTGAACGCTTTTGGAGCCCGAAATTGGGCTTTTGAATCTTGACTTAAAGTTGAGTTTTGCAGTTTGCCACACTGTAGGTTGTTGAGGTACGGAGGAGGCACCGCAAAAATATATTTCTTACAGGAAGAGGAAGTTATCAGTTTACATGACTGAGAGGAAATTGAGTGATAACAAAAACTTACTATCTGGACAGCATTTAATCCTATACTCCATAAATGTATGTTTATCGCATGTGCACACACATGCCTCTTTTAGGGTTCTTAACTGTTAGCTTATCGTTAAGAAACCTAAATATTCAAAACATAAAAAACCGGCTGTTCTGGATATTCTCTTTTTGCCAATGAATTACAGCCATATCCTATGCAGTAAAGGGTTAAAGTAAAGACAACCCAAAAGTTTATTATTAAGATGGTGTAGAGCTAATGTAGCTGATAATTTTTCAGTTATGAAAAACACAGCTTAAATACTCATTTCTGATGATTAACATTTTATATACATCAAAAGCTACTGTTATTATTATATTTGAAAATAAGTTACTCATATATCGACATGTCACTGCTGTGCCGCGAGCTAAAATGCCAAAATCATCTCTTCCGCGGCATAAAATGTTCAAATCACACCTACGCGCATGTGATCTACATCTGACCAAAAAGCAAACATTGTAGATCCAGATCACATGGATGCACTGGCTGTTCTAAATCTACATTGGTCGCCCATGAGATAAAAGGCTCATTCCTGGAGTAATGGGCGAATAGGCTAAAATGGAACAAACCACAATAAAAAAAGGGTTACAGGACTTTAGACGGTTATAGTTAAAACGTTTCCTCTGCGCAATATTTATTTTATTTTTACCAAGAGCTGTTAAAAGTGTTTTAAAAATGTATTATGCGATATTGCTGATAGCGGTCCTGTTTTAAGGTTGTCTCTATATCAGGGTAGTCTAAAGGAATGAGTTAACTGTACAAATACTCTTACTGCAGCATAAATGCTAACACTCTGTGTTGTCTTGTTATGAAATTAATAAACCGATTATTCTTTGCGAGTGTTTTTGTCTTTGTAGGCACAACTGATGAAGGCTTTAAGGGTATATAAAGTCATCCACCTCTCTACCTGATAAACGTGTTTCAAAAGAGGAGAAGTTTCATTGAGGAATGGTTCGCCATGTTGATTAAACATTATATAATAAAGTTTGTTTTTTGTTGTTTTTTTTAATTTAACTGAATATTCTGGATAACAGGATGCATACAAGCCATTTCGCCACATTATTCCTTGCCCTCACATTCAATGAAAGTATGTAACAACGTAACGATTCTTCATGTCTGTTTTCCTGTTTCATACACTGCCCTAGCAGATTCAGGGCCGTCTCTCTATGACCAAGGTTTGGCTCAGTGTCTATTGTCCTGATCAGATTATCAAGAGCTTGTTGTTGATCTGCTGGCCTGTGAAGCTGACTGTAGACCTTGTACTGCAAGAAGTGGAGGTACGGCAGGGAGTCCACCACGGCCCAGTCCATCCAGAAATCATCTTTATCTCTGTATGGTCGGTCTTCTTCTGTAGATCTGAACATCTCGTATTTAAGCTCATCAGGAATACAATGCTCCTCACATGGCAAATAGTTTACACAGAGAGCCGTGTTATGTTTTATCACATCTTCATTCTTCTCATAACAGAGATTTCCAAAGTCTTCTGAAACCTTTTCGTCTTGCCTATAGCAATAACAATGCGAAAATACAGTTGTTTGTGACAGCTGCCATTTTAAATCTGCCAGGAGTGTTTCACATCTCCCTGGATCTCCAGCACAGTACAGTGCTGATGCCAGTTTCAGCTTCCCTGAGGAGATATCTGAGTTTAGGCCAAAGGAGAACCATCTCAGGGCTTCACGAGATATAACCCGAGCATTGTGTATATCTACAGATGCTGTTATTGATCCGATGTGAGAACAGAGAAATGGTGTATACAGACTACATGCAGCTTGCTCCAATCTACTGCCCACTGAATTCATAACCATCCGACACAGTCTGTTAACTCTGAGAGTAAGAATTAGGTAAACAGAATCAATATTTGTGCACACTTCATTTAATGAGATTTTGATATGTCGACATAAAACGTGAGTTATCCAGTTTATGTTTCTTTCTACGATAGTGATGATTATCGCAAATTCAGACATTAAATAAACTCCAGAAATACCGCCCGATTTTAGCGTAAGACGATTACCAAGATCATCTATTTGTATGGCCAGCAATGATTGTTCTATGTTCTCAGTTAACTTACACATGACTTCTGTAAGCTGATTTCTAACTCCCGCAGACAATTTACCAGCAAGTAGGTTATTTTGAGGTATAATAAAATGAGGACAGTACTCTGTTAATATACAGTTTAGCAAAGCTTGCAAACACTGATTTATACATGTAATTAAGCTACTTTCATTCCATTCACTGCATGCTCTGGAATCAGCTATACTTTGGAATAAAATATTCTTGCACATAAAACTGGATATGGCTTCTCCACATTTAGGTTTAAGAAATGTTTTGATAATCATCTTCATTAGAATGTAACATCTCAACTGTGTTATATAGAGATTCCACATTAAACATCTTTCAGCAAGACAGGTAGATATTCTCCATTCTAGGTCCTGGTACAATCCTGCCTTGCTGGCAACTGGCACAAGAAAACATCCTTGTTCTGCTGAATATCGCTTCATCTCTTCTGTAGGCCAGCCACTGGCATTCTGCTGTTGTAACCAGGCATCAGATTCTTTAGGCCACGATGAACAATGCAATGCTAGAACGTGATCAACATCATATCCACCAGATTGTGCATGACCAACCCTGGCTGGACCATGTCTTGTAATTCCGTTTATCATATGTCCTAAACACATTGAATGTCTGAGCAATACTTTGCCGCTGTGATCTCTGCTATGGTGTTCATCCTCGATATGTTGCTCAGGAAGTGGAGCATCAGATCTCACTGCTTGTAGCAAACAGTAACCAGGAGATACTGTATCATCTTGTACAATCAGATACTGTTTCCTGTTAGGCTCCCATTCTGACAAATTTGCTCTTACTATAACATCATTTGAACTTTCAAGGAAATCAATGTCAGACCGGAGGCCTAATGTTGTTGAGCCCTCTGTCTGACTGCCAATATGAAACACTGATCTGTCTTGCTCATCTATCTTAACTTGAATGTTATTTATTGTCTCAATTAACATCCATGTCTTCCTTCTCCTCATCACCAGGTCCTCACTGACGCCTATCTCATCAAGAACCTGGGACAGCCTCAGTGACAGATTACGACTGTGTTCAGGCGGCTGGAACATTCTGGTGAAACAGACAAAATATGTTTAAAATATGTGTATTTATTGCGATGCTTATGTTCTACAGTCCTAATACTGATCAATATAGGAATGGTCAGACATGGGTAGACTGTCACTCATTAACTTTACATACAAACAAACTTGTGTTTAAAAACTCACCTCACGATTTACTGCTTTATGTTTCTATAATAGCTGTCTTCTTATTAGTATTTACAATATTTGGAAAGATGTTAATGTAACTTGTCAACTTCATAGATTCATAGATTTCTGTTTCTTTCTATGCTGAAGATTTGAAACAGCATTTTAATTGATATACTTCTTATGGCTTACTCAAGTTGTCAGGACACTGTCTTCGTTAAATAGAAAAATATCGAATGATTTGTGCAAAGTATTACATTTTGCCATTAGATTTTGATAATTTTCCTTTTTTATCTATGACAATGCAATGACAATTTGAGTAAGCCATTAAGTTACCGTGTCTCAAAAATAAACTTTTACTTTCTAGAATTACAAAAAATATAATAAAACAAGCAAACCTTAAAATGATGTTTTCACTTTTAAAACAGCTATTTGTTCATATTTTTCTTCAGGTAAAACAAGAGCTATCACTGAAGGTGATTAATACCCCCGCAATACAGCTTTGTCAGAGTACACAGAAATAATGTTCGCATCTTTTTAAAATGCGACACAAATTGTGCATGTATGTCATCTATATATAAAAATCTATGTATTCGGTGAACAGGAAGTTAGGTGAGCAAGGAGCATTAAATCGCTTTACACCATAAGGGAATATATGATAAAGCATTATGCAAAATATCAGGCTGTTGCGTGTTTCAGTTGCTAAGAAAACTACAACGGAAATAGCCATGTATGTCAACTATGTGCACAAATCTAAGTATTCAGTAAACAGGAAGTAGATGAGCAAGGAGCATAAAATCGCTTTACACCATATGGGACTATAGAATAAAGCATTATGCAAAATATCAGGCTGCTGCATGTTATAGTTGCTTAGAAAACTGCGACGGAAATTGTGCATGTATGTCAACTTTGTGCACAAATCTAAGTATTCGGTAAACAGGAAGTAGATGAGCAAGGAGCATAAAATCGCTTTACACCATATGGGACTATAGGATAAAGCATTATGCAAAATATCAGGCTGCTGCATGTTATAGTTGCTAAGAAAACTACAACGGAAATTGTGCATGTATGTCAACTATGTGCACAAATCTAAGTATTCGGTAAACAGGAAGTAGGTGAGCAAGGAGCATAAAATCGCTTTACACCATATGTGACTTTAGGATAAAGCAATATGCATAATATCAGGCTGCTGAATGTTATAGTTGCTTAGAAAACTGCGACGGAAAATTAACATGCCTTTTGGTCGATGTAATGCACCTTTTTAGTAACAAAATCTAAAAATATGCGGCAAACAGGAAGTAGATGAGCAAGATGCATGAAATTGCTTTACACCATATGGGACTATAGGATAAAGCAATATGCAAAATATCAGGCTGCTGCATGTTATAGTTGCTGAGAAAACTGCGACGGAAATTTTGTTACGGACGGACGGACGGACACACGGACGGACAAGGGTAAAACAGTATACCCCCCTCTTCTTCGAAGCGGGGGTATAATTATCTCTTGAAAACTTCCTTCTTTCCTTTTAAATATCTAGAGTTATAAAATCTTACGTTAACATGTCTACCAACACAGCTCGAATTTGGACTTTGAAGATAATTCACGACCAGGGATTGATTATCTATTTTTAGTATTATTTCAAGTGGTTGTTGAGATAAGGAGCAGACAAAACGTCAATTCATCTCTGTAAGGAATCCTTTATGTAGCAAAACTGTGCGCAATGTTTAAATTTAAGCATTATGCAGCCGAGTCAAGAAATGAAACTATTACCTAACTAGAAGATTGCGGACTAAACTTGGTAGGTATTCACAAATTAAGGAAACCAACGTTTTCTTTCATTATTCATTTTACAAATTTATAAATAATATATTGCATGCAATAAATTATACATCAGTATGCTTTATCATTAACTAAATGTAATAAAGCTGATATTTTTCACAGATGGTTAACCCGTACATTTTCAAGTAAGTGAATTAAGTGATTGTTCCGGCATAAATTTTACGCCAATGCATTTACCTAAATTGATGTAATATAGTCGATGGTTCATAGAAGGCACAACGGTACTTGGAATGTGAAGAGAGAAAGAGAGAGAGGGAGAGAGACAGAGACAGAGACAGAGAGAGGGGCGAATAAAAATCGATTTTTGTTCATTAAATGTGTGTAATATAGCCGATATGTGTCACAATAGTGAACTTATACTTGGGATGTAGAGAGCGAGAGAAGGGAGAGAGAATAAAGGGAGGACGAACGAGAGAAGTGTGTTTTGTCCAGTAATTTGTGTAGTAGAGCCGATATTTTTTTAACGAATGGTAAACAAGTACTTGGAAAATTGTAAATGAGAGAGAGAGAGAGGGAGGGAGAAAGAGAGAGAGAGAGAGAGAGAGAGAGAGAGAGTTTTCGGCTCTGCCTTCTGCAATATTGTTCCAATCATCCACGTGCTAACATAATAACGAGATAATTTTTATTTCAAGGGGAAAAATGAAATAATTGCATACAGTTATATTAAAAATAGACGAAAAGGTGAACTTTGAAAGTCACCGAGCACGATAAAATATGAAAATATTGCTGGCTCGGTTTGATTGAGCCTGTTCATGTGCAGATATGGAAATGCATGTTACTCTCCACGCCGCCTAGGCATTTTTCTAGCTCTTAAATAAGTGGATTTCATAGCATCGACTCCTAAATACAACAGACATTGAAGCTTAAGTTTAAGCTCAAAGATTGCTAAGCATCAAGTTAACTACAAATCGTTGTGAAGTTTCATTATTTTATTTATATATATATATATTAAACAACGCATAATGCAGAAATTTAACATTGAGCTGTTGGTTTTTTACGTAAATGAACAATTTACCTGGACAGAATTGACCAAAAATATGGTTTAATCACCAAAGGACATTTCTTCCTCAATGACCATTACTGATAATTTTCTGTTTCTTTTTCACTATTGTTACCGTGTCCGCTCCATATCACAATATCCATCTGAACTTATCATCAAAATACCATAATCAACCCCTGATAATGAATTATCATAGTCAATGTTTAATAGTCCAATTTTGAGCTCTTTCGACAAGCTTTTGCGATGAATGAGTATTTAATAACAGTATCTCCATTTATTGTTTTAAATAAAAAGGGACAAGGACGTCTACTGTAAAAGAATTTTTTAAGTGAAAAAAAAACACGTTAAAGGTTTGTTAGCTTTTTGTATTTCCTTTGTCCGTAATTTTTGAGAATAAAGTGTTTTTTTAATGACAGGGTAACTTAAAAATCATAATATAAATTATTTAATTTGTCTCAAGTTTATGTTTCATATCTTAGACATAAAAATAGAAAAAAAAATTCTTTCAAGTTGAAAAATCGCATTACAAACTGTCAAAATATTATAAATTATAAGAAGATAATTACTATTATACTAGACAACAAGAGCAGTAGTAAACAAAAACGATAATCTGTCTAAAGTATAAGTTTCATTTAATTAAAATTGAAATATGTGGACGGTCTTTATTAATATTATTCACAAGCTGCTGGAAAAAAATGTTGTTATTCCCAGGTGGTATTTATTTGGAGGAGCGTTTTAACACAAGTTTGATTGTATGTAATTTAATGAGCGGCAGTCTACTCACGTCTAACCTTAGAGAATTCCTTATTTAATCGGTAGGCAAAAATACTTAGACTTTTAATAATAAATGTACATATTTGATTTCTTCTTCACCAGAATGTTCCAGTCGCCTGAGCACACTCGTAATCTGTCACTGAGGACGTCTCGGGTTCTAGATGAGATAGGTGTCAATGAAGACCTGGTGATAAGAAGAAGAAGAGCGTGTATGTTAATAGAGACCATATATGACATTCAATTTGAAAAAGATTATATAGACGCATCGATGTTTAATTTTGGCAGTCAGACAGAGGGATCAACAACATTAGGCCTCCGCTCGGACGTTGATTTCCTTGCAAGTATGAATTATATTAGAGTAATAGCAGATTGGTCGGAATGGGAGCCTGACAGGATACAGTATCTGATGGTACAAGATGATACAGTATCTCCTGGCTACTGTTTGCTACAAGCAGTGAGAATCGATGCTCCACTTCATGAGCAACATATCGATGATGAACACTGCAGCAGAGACAGCAGAGGCAGATTACTTCTTACACATTCAAGCTGTTTACAAAATATGCGAGATGAAGAAATAAGACATGGTCCTGATATAGCTAACGCTGCACAATCTGGAGGAAGAGATTATGATATTGTTCAAGCACTACATTGTTCAACATGGCCTAAAGAAGCTGATGACTGGATACAACAACTGAATGCCAGTGGCTGGCCAACAGAAGACATGAAGCGATATTCAGCCCAGCAAGGATGTTTTCTCGTGCCAGTTGACAGCAAGACAGGTGTGTACCACGAGCTCGAATGGAGAATATCTACCTCTTTAGCCGAGAGATGTTTAATGTGGAGTCTTAATATAACGCAGTTGAGGTGTTACATTCTGTTGAAGATGATCATCAAAACATTTCTCACACCTAAATGTGGAGAAGCTATATCCAGTTTTATGTGCAAGAATATTTTATTCTAGTGTATAGCAGATTCCAGAGCAAGCAGTGAATGGAATGAAGGTAGCTTAGTTACCTGTGTAAATCAGTGTTTGCAAGTTTTGCTGAACTGTATATTAACAGAACACTGTCCTCATTTCATTATTCCTCAAAATAACCTAATTGCTGGTAAGTTGTCTGCAAAAGTTAAACGTCAGCTTAAAGAAGTCATGTGCAAGCTGACTGAAAACATAGAACAATCATTGCTGGCCATACAAATAGATGATCTTGGTAATCGTCTTACTGTAAAATCTGGTGGAATATCTGAAGTTCATCTAATGTCGGGATATGACACTGCTGTCAGAGTAGCACACCATAACATAACTACTATAGCTCACTTTTTCCATCGTGAAATCATGTGGGCTATAAAAAGAATATGTCAAAATAATTCGGTTTACCAAAATCTTACTCTTGATGTTTCTACACTATGCGAGATAAATTCAGGGGGGAGTAGATTGAAGCAAGCGGCAATAAGTCTTAATATGCCATTTTACTGTAGTTACCTAGGTTCAATTAAGGCATCTGTAGATATAAACAATTTCCAGGTTATATCTAATGAGGCAATGAGATGGTTTTCCTTTGGCTTGAACTCGGATATCTGTTCAGGAAGGCTGCGTCTGGCATCAGCTCTGTACTGTGTTGGAGATCTAGAGAAATGTGAAATACTTCTGGCTGCTCTAAAATGTCAGCTCTCACAAACAACTGTATCATCACAATGTTGTTGCTACAGCCATCAGCATACGAATTCAGAACACTTTGCAGAACTGTGTTATGAGAATAATGAAGATGTGATAAAACATAATATGGCTTTCTGTGTAAAATATTCGCCTTGTGAGTTTAACTGTATTCCTAGTGAGCTAAAATATGAAATGTTTAGATCTACAGAAGAGGACCGGCAATATAGACATGAAGATGATTACTGGTTGGACTGGGCCGTGGTGGATTCCCTACCGTATCTTCACTTCTTGCAATACAAGATCTACAGACAGCTGCACAGACCAGAAGATCAACAACAAGCTCTTGATAATCTGATCAGCACAATAGACACTGATCCAAACCTTGGTCACATTGAAACGGCCCTGAATCTGCTAGGGCAGTGTATGGAACAGGAGAACAGATACGAACAAGCTTTGCGTTATTGTATGATTTCGTTGAATGTGAGGGCAATAAATAATGTGGCGAAGTGGCACGTGTGCAGGTTGTTAGCTCGACTTCTTCAACTAGGATAAAAAGGGCTCAAGTTGAAGAAAAATATCATTCACTGCTAATAAGTTATTTCCAAACGAGTGATGAACTTGTTCCCATATGATTAATAACATAACTTTTTTTCTATGTGCCATATTAACAGATTGTTAAAAAAATTTATGAAGTGTTTCCACATTTTACATGGACTGACTATTTGGTTATTTCTACAAATCAGATTGACTTTAAATAAGTGTCTACTACCTGATCCAATAATATTGATTGATAAGTAGTTAGATATAAATAACAAGTCAAACGTAAAATTTGAAAACCTGTTTATGTTTACTTATAAACTTATCCAATTTTTTTAAAGATACTTATTTTAATCAGAAAGAATGTTGCTTGATAACGTTTCACAAATAATAAATGGAAATTAATGTTATACAGGATAAATCATTTATAAAAACTCAGTTGAATTTGTATGTTTTAGAAATAACTAAACAAAAGATTTATAAAACAAAATATCACTGGGGTGATTTTTTTCAAGATTATACCTAACGGCATATTCCATGATGGCTTTAATACACGATGTTAGGTGCACGGATAGTTTAATTGTTCTGATAAAACTGCAGCTGGTTGCAAGGTGTTATCTCGACTGTTTCAACATTGATAATTTAAAGTTCAAGTTCAAGGTATGTGTCAGTGAGTGCCGTTTAAAGATAATCTTATCAAAACTTTTAAAGATACTGTTTCTTATCAAAACTGATATCGCTTTTTTCTTATCAAATCTAATATTGCTTGATCACACCCTGGTACCGGCTCTCCCAAGTACAGGTGGCACTCCCACATACAGCTCACGGTAAAGAATTTAATACGAGAGGTGGTGTAAGTATTTTTGTTGTATCTCCGGAAATTCAAAGCCTTCGAAAAATGAAACATATCAGCGCCCTGGTTAATACAAAATGACTATGTTCTGCAAGTGCCACAAAATTTCATCTTGAAATAAACAAACTACGGCGAGTTAAACGCGAAAGTTTGACTCAAAAATGTCAAATGTCAAAATAAAACGTAAAATACTCACTAAGTACTGCAAATGTATTCATTTTTGATGCGTTAATAGTCTTGTCTTCATACAACAACCAGTTCGAATTCCAAGCAAGCCTTGATCTATTTTATTTAATTTTAAAGTGGTCAGTGGTTTCAAAATGGCACTCCCATCGCACAGGTGTGTATATGTTTGGCACTCACCAAGTACAGCTACCGAAAAGTCTTCATAAAACGTGAAGAAATCGTCAGTAATTTAGTTTTAGTATATGTCGTGCGTTCGCGAAGTGGTGTTGACATTCAGGTCCAAAAACTCTTCATTTTCTTCATTTTATTGAAACAAAAGTAACTGCATACTAATAAATATTTATTGAATAATCACAAGATGATTGACTATAATCCCCGATTATCATCTCGATTTGGCAAGCTGATTCCATCACCATCTGTAAAAAGAACACTTACACGCGTTCTAAAATAGGTGTGAGTATAGTTTCAAGTTACGGTAGCAGATACTACACGTATATTTAAATGTACTGAGGAAATCATTCTGAAAGACTTTCAACGCTTTCATTGCTTTGATTTTATTATCCTTATATATTTGTTCGAACAACAACATAAAATTGTTCTCTTGTTTTCCTTGCCGCATTGTCTTACAAATGTTCGCCATCGTTCGTAATAAAATTTGCTTTCTTAATATGCACTTCTTCCTGGCCGCACAACTATGGAACTTTTGGAACTAAATAACTGCATATCCAATTGTTCACTGTCGTAGCTAACTCTAAATTCGTTCAATGGAGGTTTTGGTATGAACACTTCAAAATTACAGGAAAACATACTATAGAGCAGTCGGCATTCGTGGAATGTTGTGCTTGAAATGTCTGCAACACACTTCGGCCTGATCTCGTCGTAACCACAGAACCCCGTTCACTTGTATACGCCTGAAGTCGCAACGATACACCGCAAGTTAGCAACCGCGCGTATAATTACAAATGTATATATTGATAACTTGACATATGAATCGTTTTGATTTTCCTGTTTTCCATCAGCAATTTCAGAGTGAGATAAATAAAATATCATTGTTCAAGTGTTCCAAGACGCCATCTTGATTAGACGAATGGCGTGTTTCCATCGCAGAAACTGCAGAAATATAAGGTGGTGTGCCATACATGTACCCAACATCTGTCGAGTACTCAGTCTTTTACTTTATTCTGAAAGACTGAACGTTTATGACGAACTTTCGAGCAGGCGCGAAAATGACATATTCGCCCGAACATTTATAGGCGCAGATGTATTGTTCGTATAAAGCAACCCTCTCGTCATTCAAGGTTACTACATTTTTTATTTACGATAAAGGAGATGATCTAGACAAAATTAGGGGACGTCAAGTGAAAAAGTGTTTTCAGTCATTTTTACATCTTACATTCGAAAAGAAACTACTGTTACAGTAAATAATTGTTTGCACAAAACTAATAGGTGTCTTTCATACACCTTTTGACAGTATAACGTGAATTATAATAAATATTTTTTAACAACAAAAGCGAAATCTGCAATATAATTATCCTCATAAACCTTGTTTAAAACAAATAAAAGTATAATATTGAGGGATCAGATATCGAAGTTTCAGATTTTTGTCATGACTTATAACATTGGTCATTAAGAGTCAGTTTTTCTTCCGCAATGTTAATAAGTACAACTTTTACCTCTTCTAGAATAGCATAAAACTGAATGTGTTTTATGGTCGTACGACTGCTTTTCAGTTTTTCAATATTCGGGCGTCGGTGTTACTACGCGAAAAATGTTTACAATATATTCACAACTACTAAATCAATTAATCAGAAATACAGAAGAAAACATTTAACAATAAGAAGTAAATGTCGTTTTTCTGAGTTTCATCGATAAAATATGAACTGTCAGGCTATTAACACCTAATTTTTACACAACAACTTTCGGTGTTTATCAAACTTACTAATAGGTGTGTTATTCTGTCACTTTATGCATCGTTGAAACAAAGCCATAAATTCAATTCTTAAAAAAGCGAAGAATTTAAGTTTGTCAGTCTAAACCATAACTTTACGGCCCAGCATCACCTCAGAACAAGTAACAATTTCTGAATCAGTATAGTTGTATGATCTGTTTTAGTTACCTTCACAGTGTTTTACAGGTTAATAATGGAATTGTCGTTGACTCTAAAAGTATACAATATGTTCGTATGGTTGATATAAGAACAACAATTAGTATAATTTAATGCAGCATCTAAACAATAGATATTCAGCTCTAATCAAAGAAAGATGGTCTACCCAAAACTCGTATTGCCTGCTACTCGTATCAAAATATTGACTGTATTTCTCACATGGTAGAAAGATGTGCCGCTAGACCGGGACTCGAACACACCTAGACCAAGTGGAAATGTAACTCTGAACTGCATAGTGTACTTTATTATAAAAATTGCAAGAGTCGTAAATCATATAAACAATGCTGTCACGGTTCCCCGGGAGGGGCGCCGAATGTCACAGGGTGAGAAAGTGTCACATATTGTGCAGCCAGACCAGGATTCGAACCCGGGACCCCGCACTTACAGGGCGAGTGCTCTCTCCACTGAACTCGCTGTGCACATCTTCTCTCAAAACGGTGACGTAAAGATGCTTACTGTTTCACTGCGATTGTTCCAACTTGTTTATTAACAGCCATTCTCTTACACAATCGGCTCATTACATTCACCTCTGTTATAGACTGGGACTATTTTCAACTACTTTTACTTTAATAAAAAAAAATAGTTCACAAACTACATTTAAAATTGCTTGGGTTTCTTCAGTTTGAATAAAAGATAGTAAAGATTTTTTAACCACAAGCTTTTAAATTCAAAAACTGTATACTATAAGGCTGCCGAGTTTGGTAAAATTTTGGCATAGAGTTTTTCGCAGAGATATAATATGAGTGAAAGGAATGACAAATCTTCGAAGGAGATTGATTAGTAACGACTACGTAAGAGACAATATATTGCGTGCCAGTGAGAGACCAAATATATATATTAATTTCTTTGGATGTGGTCTTCATTAAAACGATACTTTCCGTTAACGTTATGAACATTCTATTTCTCTGCTGCATCTGATTTTTGAGTTTGAATTTTCCAATGTTCTCAACATTTCTTCAATCCACGAAACACATGTATCATAAACTCAAGTCATGCTTGCAAACACAAACAAGACTTGTATAATATCGCATTTCAAGCTATAATGGGAGAATAGCTATTGTGAATTTAATATGTTTAAATGGCTTTATTATCTCCCATTGAAGATTTCAAACAGAAACAGGATCAGGAAGTTTAAAGAAAGAGAAATTTCCGATGAAAAAACATCAAACATATCTTTTTTTTCAGAGATAAATCAATTTTCCAACTAAAGGTTTGCTAAATTTTCATTTCGTTTATTTAACTTTAAATTATCAAATTATTTCAGATACCATGATTATGTTAGGCCTATAGTTTAATTAAAATTTCTCTTTTTTCTGTTTTCAAATATTGCATGAAGATTTCAGGCAGAAAATCCATCCGGCTTATACAGAAAGTACATTTAACAAAAGTGATAATGAAAAAGTAGAACTCTTAATAAGTCTAAAGACATCATTAGCAACAACGTCATCTTCGTCATCATCATCAGCAGCAGCAGCAACAACAGCAGCATCATCAGCATCATCATCACTAACAAAAAGAATAACAAAGTAAATTTAGTAGCCAAAATAAGACAACTCCTTCAAACCACAAAATTATAGTGGATACTGTCTTCGTTAACAGGTCAGATTCTTAAGAAGTTAATAGAAATAAAAAGCGAGAGTTATAGTCAAGCAGTTTCTTAATGAAGACGGTATTTTCACAAGTTTGTTAGGTCATACCATGCACAGTAGCTGTTCCGGGATCCTTCTTCTTAATATCAGTTTTTATCGCATGGGACGGTGTAGAACAGAAACATAATAATAAATATACATATTTGATTTTTTATCAGAATGTTTCAGCCGCCTGAACACTGAGGCTGTCCCAGGTTTTGGATGAGATAGGCGTCAATGAGGAACTGGTGATGAGGAGGAGAAGAGCATGGATGCTAGTAGAGACCATCAATAATATTTGGAAGAGGAAAAGCTATGTAGGAAAATCAGGGTTTCATTTTGGCAGTCAGACTGAAGGTTCGACAACATTAGGCCTTAGCTCGGACATCGATTTCCTTTTAAGTGATAGTACTATTCCAATTATAGCAGACTGGACACAATGGGAGCCTAACAGGAAACAGTTTCTGATGGTGCAAGATGATACAGTATCTCTTGGCTACTGTTTGCTACAAGCAGTGAGATCAGATGCTCCACTTCCTGAACAACACATCAAGGATGAACACTGCAGCAGAGACAGCAGAGGCAGAGTACTTCTAAGACACTCATTGTTTTTTGGACATATACCTGATGGAGATAAAAGACATGGTCCAGCTATATCTAGAGATCCACAACGACTTGGGGGATGTAATGCTGATAAGGTGTATGCACTGCATTGTTCAACATGGCCTAAAGAAGCTGATGCCTGGTTACAACAGCAGAATAACAGTGGTTGGCCTACAGAGGATATGAAGCGATATTCGGCAGAACAAGGGAGTTTTGTTGTGCCAGTTGCCAGTAAGACAGGTGTGTACCAGGATCTGGAATAGAGAATATCTACCTCTTTTGCCGAGAGATGTTTAATGTGGAGTCTCAACATTACACATTTTAAATGTTACATTCTGTTGAAGATGATTATCAAAACATTTCTGAAACCTAAATTTGGAGATGTTGTATCCAGTTTTATGTGCAAAAATATTTTATTTGTCATAATAGCCGAATCCAGACACAGCTTTCAATGCGACGATAGTTTGGTGATATTATTAAATCAGTGTCTACAAGCTCTGCTTAACTGTATATTAACAGAGAACTGTCCTCATTTTATTATACCCCAAAATAACCTACTTGCTGGTAAATTGTCTAACAGCAACTTACAGATGCTGTATGCAAGTTGACTGAAAACATAGAACAGTCATTGCTGGCCATACAAATAGATGATCTTGGTAATCGTCTTATTGTAAAATCTGGATGTATATCTGGAGTTAACTTGATGTCTGAATATGACATTGCTTTCAGTGTGGCAGCACAAAACATAGAATATATAGCTTACTTTTTACATAATATAATCAAATGGGCTACAAAAAAAGTGTGTGAAAACTTTGATTCTATTTACCTAAGTCTTACGCTCAAAGTATATAGAATATGTCTGGTGAATGTCGAGGGTAGTAGATTGGGGCAAGCGGCAATAGGTCTTTACACGCCGTTTATCTGTAGCGACCTAGGATCAATTAAAGCATCTGCAGATATCAACAATTCCCAGGTTATATCTCACGAGGCATTGCGATGGTTCTCTTTCGGCTTGAACTCCGATATTTGCTTAGGGAGGTTGAAACTGGCATCCGCTCTCTTCTGTGCTGGTGACGTAGGGAGTTGTGACGGCTCTGAAATTGCAGCTTTCACAAACAACTGTATTATCCCGATGTTATTGTTATAGCCATAAAGGAACATATTCAAAAGAATTTGCAAAACTCTGTTTTGAAAATAAGGAAGGTGCAATCAACCGTAACATGGCAATATGTGTAAAGTTTTTGCCTTGTGAGATTAACTGTATTCCTGATGAGCTAAAGTATGAGATGTTCAGATCAACAGAAGAGGACCGGTCATACAGACATAAAAATGATTTCTGGATGGACTGGGCCGTGGTGGACGCCCTGCCTTACCTTCACTACTTGCTATACAAGGTCTACAGCCAGCTTCACAGGCCAGCAGATCAACAAGAAGCTTTTTATAATCTGAACAGGACAATAGACACTGAACCAAACCTTGGTCACAAAGAGACGGCACTGAATTTGCTAGGGCAGTGTTTGGAACAGGAGTTTCAGAACAGACATGAAGAAGCTTTAAGTAGTTATATGATTTCATTGAAAGTGCGGACAAGAAATAATGTGGCGAAATGGCATGTGTGCAAATTGTTAGCTCGTCTGTTTCGTCATTGATGATATAGTTTGCAAGTTTAAGAAACATGTCAATGACTTACAAATAAGTTTCCCCACATGTCATATAGCCCGAGATGCATTTTGTTTCCACATGCCATTTCCTTTGGCTGATAAAAAAGTTGTTTCTGCATGTCTCACTGATAGATTAGTAAGTTGTTTATATGTCCAAAAATAACAGACTAATAGATTGTTTCCATGCCCTGTGATAACAACACTTTTTTTCATGTTCATCTCAATTCTGTGCTCAAAATGTCTTGAAATTCGACAGCTTTCGTGAATAAAACACAATTTTTCTGTTCTTCATATATTATCGAGATCAATTAATATCTCATATCTTTTTAAAACGGTTAATTTTTGATAATGAAATAAATGAAGCCATCAAATGTTCATGCTCAAACTGAGTTAAGCATGGAAATGTTTTATAATGACGGAGCCAGATTTCACATGGACTGACTAATAAGATGTTGTAATAAACAATACTGTCTTTTAAATACGTTGTCTGTAGCTGTAGCATCGACTGATAATTAATTTTTAAACATCTTATATGGATTGATAAATAGTAAGCCATAAATAGTAACAAAAATAAGTGACATATTGAAAAAAAAACATGTTAACGATCAACTTGTAAAACCTTTAAAAGATACTGTTTTTAATCGTAACAGAAATGCTTAATAAGAATAAACATAACAGATATTGTTTTGAGTATGTTTTTCAATATTCAATTGAAAATATGCAAAAAAAAACATTTAAACATAAAATAAAATCATCTGGTTTAAAGTATGTAAGAGTAATAACAATAAAAAACGAAACCTTGGCTGCTTCACTGGAACGATTGATTTAAAATGTATGTAGAGCTGAAGCTAAGACAAATCAGTTGGTTAGTTACCTGATTGTAACAAAAGTACAGTGTATTATGAATAATTATTATTTATCGATAACTAAACAGTCATATGATAGTTCACTTATAGAAAATAACTAATGCTGTTATAAAAGAGTTGGTTTATTTATCATGTTTCCATGAGCAATTTTTCAGACTGAGGTAATTTTAAATATCAACATTTTAATATTGCCCTACATGTTTCGCTATCGGTAATAAGTGTTTGTATCATGCGACTATTGATAACGGTTAAATGGAGTGGGTCACTTAGATACCAAAATTGTTTAAGGTATGGGGTAATTAGGGGTAAATTTCCACTGTGGAGACTGTAGAGTGTGGAATGTAGAATGCAAAAGACTAGATTTTTAGTACTGGGCAATTGTAGATGTTCACTTATTAATATGTTTTATCATGTTTCTTCCTTCATATTTGTATACAGGTTGGAAGGGATGGAATGAATAAAGAATAAATAAATTAATTGATTAATTTATAAAAAAAATATAAGAAACATTTAATATGTAAAGCGGATTATGCTTACCAATATAAATAGCCATGATTCATTGTTACATGATGCAGCTATGAAATAAATGCACTATGATATTTAAATAATAGTTTTAAAACATCGACCGATTAACATCTGATATTCATTAAATCTTGGCGAAGCCAAAAGCAAGTTGTTATGCGATGCATCAAATGATACTGCCCTCTACCTGGGAGCGAGCCTGCACCGTCACGGCGACAGCGCCTAACCCTGCATTTACGACGACGTATCCAATGAGCTAACCCTGACAACCCCCAAAAAGGTTGATCGGATAGCCCTGGTATACGTTATCATCACTGCACTTCATCGGTAACAGGTTATTTTGCTGATAACAGTTCTGACTATATGTACGGGGAGACTTATCCATGCAATAATGGTGTTTCTATGAAGTAAATGCTTAAGTCTTCAATTAGCATTTGATCTTACCTCATTAAAATCTAGCAAATATCGATGTAGTTACGATATTATCTATTATTTACACAGTTTGATAGTACACTATTATTTTTAACTTGAAATGCATACAAATCAAAGACATCTTATATATACATCGACAACGTATTCTCACATATCATATCAATAAACCAGATAGCTGTACAGGATGTCAAGGACCCGATAGTAAAAGGTTCAGATTTTTCGTCATCACTTAATATATCATGTGTCGTTTAAGTGTCAGTTTTTCTTTTACTCTTTACGTTCTCAAATTTTTAAGAAGGCATTGAAGCACTGTTATGTTAATAATTGCAACCTTATAAAGTTTTCCAGAAGAGCACATATTTCATTTGTGCAAAGTTCAATTAGATGGCATTTTGCCGTTATTGAGATTTTTTATATTTTTTATCGATGAACTTACAAGAAGGAGTGAAGTGGACACCTACAAGAATTGAAATTCGTATCGATGTATAGAACTGAGAGACTGTTAACAACTAGTTTCAAATCAATCAGTTTTTTTTAATAAAAATTAGGTATAAACATTGAAACAGTTCATAAATCGATGAACTGAGAGACTGTTAACAACTAGTTTCAATTAAATTAATCAGCTTTTTATAAAAAATAGCTATAAACATTGAGACAGGTCATAAATCGATGGAACGCAAATGAACCTAATTCAATTCTTAAACAAAAGCGACGATTTCACGTTTGTAAGCCTAACCCATATATTTGTTATTCAACATTTAATATTTACATGTATTTCATCTTTACAGCCCAGCATCACCTTTGAATTTCATTTATCAGTCTGGTTGTTGTTGTTGATTTTCACTTATCGTGACAGCCTACTTACAGTTATATAGAACCCTCTTTGATTCTCAAGTAATACACAATGTACGCATTATTTAAATAGCTGGCACACATACCTTAGTACAATTTCATTCTTCAATACATATCCATCTTGAATCATAGACCAGGTTATCTACCAAAAATCTAATTGGCTGCTATACATCAGAATATTCACCCCCCCCCCCCCCCCCCTATATGTCACAGGGTGAGAAAAATGTGCAGCCATACTGGGAATCGAACCCCATCTCCACAAATTAGAAATTCTTCATCGAATTCCGAAGAGAACTTTCCAATAAACAATTACGAGCGCCGCAAAACATACAAACGATGCTGGAACTCTTACCTGTTGGGCATCAACTGTCACTGGATTAAAAAGGGTGTCTCATGTCCCGAAACCCCTCGCTTATAGAGCAAGTGCTCACTCGACCGAGCTCTCCATGCACATCTTCTCTCAAAATAGAAATCATATTCGTACCGCGACATATAGATGCTTGACTGTTTCACTGCGCATACTTGTTTTTAAGATGTGTGAAGTTAGCGGCCTGGCGGTCTAGCGGCCTGGCGGCGTGGTTAGCGGCCTGGCGGCCTAGCGGCTTGGCGGCGTGAAGTTAGCGGCCTGGCGGCGTGAAGTTTGCGGCCTGGCGGCCTAACGGTCTGGCGGCGTGAAGTTAGCGGCCTAGCGGCGTGAAGATGGCTGAATTTATTGCAATTAACGTTGATCTTAAAAACTGATTGAAATCTATTTTTACAGATATAATGTAAATTGCAGGGGTGTATAAGAAAGTTATCGACAAGATTTAGCTTTTATTTTTTAAATCAAAGTTCTAGCTTATCTGCAAAGACGACTCAGAATCTATTTGTACATTAACTTCCATGTACTCTTTGTAAATTACATTTCAGTTGATGATAAAGAACTAAGTTTGATTGTTTAACTTTTCGAAGCCTGGCGGCCTGGCGGCCTAGCGGCCTAAACTTTACATTTCTCATAATTAATATTTATCTCAAAATGTCTTGAAATCGATTTTTTTCAGCATGTAATGTTCACTTCAGTGGTGAATAAGCCAAATATCAATAAAAGCTAGCTTTGATTTTTTTTTTAAGTTTTCGAAGCCTAGCGGCCTGGCGGCCTAACGGCCTAGCGGCCTAAACTTAATATTTATCATAAATTATGTTTATCTTTAAAACGGCTTGAAATCGATTTTTACAGCATGCAATGTACATTTAAGGGATGATTAAGTAAAATATCAACAAAAACTAGCTTTGATTGTTTTTTAAGTTTTCGAAGCCTGGCGGCCTCGCGGCCTAAACTTAAAATTTATCATAATTTATGTTTATCTTAAAAATGTCTTAAAATCGATTTTTCCAGCATGTAATGTACACTTCAGGAATGAATAAGCCTAATATCAACAAAAACTAGCTTTGATTTTTTTAAGTTTTCGAAGCCTGGCGGCCTAGCGGCCTAAACTTAATATTTATCATAAATTATGTTTATCTTTAAAACGACTTTAATTCGATTTAGTAAAATATCAACAAAAACTTGCTTTGATTTTTTTTTAAGTTTTCGAAGCCTGGCGGAAGGACATTAATTTTAATTACAGATATCAGGATATCAAATCAAAACAATGGAGCATAAAACATAGAGATTTTGGTTAGTTGACGCACATTTTTAAAAACACCCATAATGTAGTTAGACGACGGCACCACACATTAACACTTTCGAAAAATTGTCATCTTTATTTTTTCGAAGGTCTGGACTTACATGCTCCTGTAGGTACATGTAATCAACGAGAACAGATGCTTTTCTTAAGTTTGCTTTTATAAATAAATATTTCACAAAAACATAACACAATGAATCAAGAGGAAAGACTTACTAATCAGTCTATGACTGAACATAGTTGAAGTTTAAAAGTTGGACCGGTTTCCGTTGAACAGCCCGGAAAAGTTGCGTGTGCTCCCATTCCCTTTAAAAGGTGAGCTACGCACTGTAAGACAGTACTTATTTTAAAACTGTAAGTAAAAGGAAGTTCACAACTATGCCCGCTTATTGAGAGGGCGAGACATAAATTAAAGTTGCAGCGCTTAACCCCCACCCCCTCCTTCCTGAACATTTTACTCCCTATATACATAAATACACCATTACGGGTTTTATCGCGTGTGCGACCATAGTAGCACCAGTAAGCTGGGAAATTCTTGTCGTCTTATATAGATCTACACTAGTCGCATTCTACTGAACCTAAAAGTGAACAATGTAGATCCTGATCAGACGACCGCGTACGGATGTGCCAGCTGATCTGGATCAACATTGTCCGCCCATGGAATTACAGCTTTATCTCATTGAGTAAAGGGTTAACTGCAGGGGGCATGTTGTTTTAATTGCTGTACTTAAGTCAAAAACGTGCATTCCGTTTTTAAAAGAAAAACGGTATTTGCACCTTTAATTATCATAACATTGGACAAAACCATCTAAAATACAAGTTTTTAAGTCGTGTTTGAACCTTCATAACAAACCTTGATTGAAGCAGAATCGGTCATTTCAATCATATATGTATGTTTTTTTCTTTCCAAATAAAAACAATTTTCATAATGTGCTGGAATATATTAATCAAATTAAATACTGTCAGAATAAATATTATTTGTTTGCCGCCAAATTCCTTTTATGATGCCTTTTACGCCAACGTTTGCATAAGGGATAGGGGAAAATGTGTACGTAATAACGCAAAAACAAAGTCGGTGACCCCCGTTTTTATTTGTGAAATATTTTCAAAATCAAATTAACAAACGAATTATGCAAAAAAATCAAAATTTTATTGATCAGATATTTTGCAATTCCGAAACAAGCGACGAAAATTTAGTAAAACTCCACGTCATTTTTCAGGTCGAAACGGCGCTTTTCAGCGACGTCACGCGTAAATCTTGGGTGAAAACTCATGAAAGTTACATCAGAGGAAAGAGAATTCAATTCTGTACACTATTATCAATACAGAAAACGGAACATTTGAAATACATTAAAGTTACAGCAGAAAACATTTAGTTACGGTTCTTTTGACGTCATGTCCAAAAACTGCAGTCAGTGGCCATCTTTGAAGACCTGTGTATTTGAGACAAAATAAAATATTTTTACAAAATAGTATGTTCCATATCGCAAATATGATCAATTATCCGCTTGCAAATTTTCATTAAAATACTCGAAACTTGAAAAATCGGCGCATTCCACCTTAAAACTTCAGATAATTATTTCAAATCAAGCAAGAATCATGTTTTTAATTTTCCTTTTAAATTGCGTTTTTACAAGAGTGAGACGCAGAGAGAGAGAGAGAGAGAGGGAGGGAGAGAGAGAGAGAGAGAGAGGGGGAGCGAGAGAGAGAGAGAGAGAGAGAGAGAGAGAGAGAGAGAGAGAGAGAAAGAGAGAGAGAGCTCAATCTTTATTACAAAATGGTTTAGAACGAACTAATTTATGTTAAATTAATAACGATGTTTATGAACAAAAAATATTTTGAGTTTCACTCTCTTCCTAAATAAAGAGGTTTTAACAGACATTTTTGCACAAAAATTGATTATGATGATTTATAGTGAAATGTAAAAAAATACCTGCATTAATTATAGATGCCTATTACGTTTAAAAGTCAGTTTACATGATGAAAAATCCCTACAAATATTCATTTCCTCGTTATGAAATGATCTGCTGCGTATGTGTCCACAAAATTTGCGTGACTGCGCAAAACATGCGCGGCTTTTTTATAGGGTGGGCAACTTTGAATACCGTTATATTTTTCTCCGAGCTTCGAGTGACAGTAACAGAACAGATTGTATTCTGTGTTGGAAGTAAATAAAGTTTGAAACATTCACTGTATTTTTGATCGACATAATCATATGATGTCAAGACTCCATAATTTCTAAAAGATTTTGACAATTTACTTAGTTGTTAAAAAATAAAAGCTAGTTTTTGTTGATATTTTACTTAATCATTCCTGAAATGTACATTGCATGCTATGAAAATCGATTTCAAGCCGTTTTAAAGATAAACATAAATTATGATAAATATTAAGTTTAGAAAATTCGTGTTCCGACTATATAAGGGAATAAGGTTACTAACAAAACCTCCATTCCGCCATTGGCGTCAAGCCCAAATGTAAACAAAGATTTTAAAAATCGGCACATCTCAACAAATATTGCACTAATCTTATCAAATTGGGTATCGATGGAAAATTTAATTATTCCTCTGTTGAATTCCGCCGACCACTGGCTAGGAAATTAAGAACCTAACATCCATTTTTTTCATTTTGCCGATGCCATACTAAAAATTATCGCCTCGGGACAAAGTTTGGTTACAATGCAGGTATATGAGTGAATTCTGATTAGACGAGCTATAATAAAGTAGTAATTTTGATTGGACGAGTATTTAAAAATGTGATCGAACCGCTGCAAGAATATGTGACGCGATAGACTGCGGCTCGCTCGTCCAATCAGAATTCACGCATATCATTCTTTGTAACCAAACTACATGTTGCAAATACATGTTGCTACAGAAATTACAGATAAATTTCAACAATAACTTGCAACAGGGAACACTTGGCAACTGTAACAATTTTAAAGCAGGCACGGCGAAGCCATGTTTTCCAAGGAAAAAACTTGCAATGAAAAACTGAACACTTGCTGTTTAAGTTTGAATTCTTTGTACAGTAAAGCCATGTTTTATTAACTTTTAATCCTTTCCTCCATAGAAACACCATTGTTGTGTGTGCGAATAGTTCATATCCAGATCGGCCTGCACATCTGTGCTATCTGATCAGGATCTAGACTGTTCGCTTTTTTATTCATAAGGTTATTTCTGACAAAAATGTGACCTGTGCAGATTCTCATCAGCTGGCAGTGATGTGCCAGCTGCTCTAGATTTATATTGTAACAGTTTTTATTGCATGTCTAGACAGCCATTGCAAATAAATTTCAACAAAAACTCGCAACACTAACCACTTGGCAACTGTAACAATTTAAAGTGGGCACGGCGAAGCCGTGTTTTCCAAGGAGAGAAATGCATGTTGAGAAAGCAATTGCCTGGGCTGGACAAACCCAGTAGCCCGATGCCCTGATCAAGCTGAAAATTGTATCACACAATCTCAAAATATTCTATTTTAGCACCATGTGCATATCGTGTTTAACAACAGAAATACGTTTATTACAAAATAAAATGTTTTGAAATCTGTTATAACAATATCAAGCCCCCAAGAAATGCTTCCTATTGAATTTCCTGTTTCTTTCTATACTGTAAATACTGACCAATCAGAATTCGCTTATTTGTGCAAGTGGGACTAGCTGAAATGTTTACCCAGCTAGTTCTGGACTAGTTACAAAAAACAAAATTTGTCCAGCCCTGATTGCAGATTAATTTCAACAATTACTTGCAACAGGAACCATTTGGCAACTGTAACAATTTAAAAGCAGGCACGGCTAAGCCGTGTTTTCCAAGGAGAGAATGAGCATTAATAGCAATTAAATAACATAATACTTGCACTTAAAAGTTTGAATTGTTTGCACAACAAAGCTGTGTTTTAACCCTTTCCTCCATAGTAACACCTTTATTGTGTGTGCAATCAGTTTACATCCAGATCAGACGACATACCTGTGCCATCTGATCAGGATCTTAACTATTCGCTTTTTTATTCATTAGGTTATTTCTCACGAAAATGTGACCTGTGCAAGTCCTCATCGGATGTGCCGGCTGCTCTGGATTTACAATGGTCACACATGCCTAAAATGGTATGTATAGAGGAAATGGTTAAAAGATACAAATTAAAGCAAACGTTTGACATAACAATTGCAAAAGACATCTGTGTTTTCCAAAGAAACAATTTTTTACCAGAAGTTGCCTCTGTAACAATTTTTAATTTGAGACATGATGAAGCCGTGTTTCCCAAAGAGAGAAATTGCTGCAAGAACTAAAGAATAATATTTATTTCAGTTTTAATTTTTAATACATAGTGAAGCTGTGTACCCAAAAAGATTAATAATTATTGCTTACATTCATTCAACACTTGACGCTAAAATCTTAAAGATCAAATTTGACAGAGTAATGCCTCTTCTTGTACATGGAATTTTTTATTTTTAACCTGACTTAGTACCTAAGCAACAAGTATATAACTAAATTCCCATCTAAATTATTGTATAAATGACAAAACAGTGACCATTACATTCATAGGATGTGTTTTTGTATGAGTTACATGTATGTGAGATTAATGAAGACAAAATTGTTATTTTTACATATGCTCTTGAGTATTGCATCCCTATTACACATATTTTGTATGAGTTATGTAGGAGAAATGTTGACACAAACTGTTAACTTTGCATATGCTGGAGGCATTTTTGTATGAGTAATGTGTAAGTAATGTTGACAAAATTGTTATTTTTGCATATGTTCTTGAGCATTGCATATCTAGGACACATTTGTTTAAGTTGTACAGAGTTCAGTTGACAAATATTTATTTTTTAGCCCCCTGCCGAAGGCGAGGGGGATATTAGAAATGCCCTTCGTCCGTGTATCTGTGCGGATGTCCGGAGCATAAATCCAAAACTACTTGAGGGATTTTATTCAAACTTCATACACTGACAGAGCACATTGGTAGGTAGTGCAGTGTGCAAGAACAATAACTCTACCTTGCATATTTTTAGAGTAATTCCCATTTAAATTATCATATCTACTTGATAAATTTTGTCTGTAGTATAACTCTAAAATACTTGAGGGATTTTATTCAAACTTCATACACTGACAGAGCACATTGGTAGAAAGTGCATTGTGCAAGAACAATAACTCTACCTTCCCTATTTTTAGAGTTATTCCTCTTTATCATATTTACCTGATATATTTTGTCCGGAGCATTACTTCAAAACTACTTGAGGGATTTTATTCAAACTTCATACACTGACAGAGCACATTGGTAGGTAGTGCAGTGTGTAAGAACAATAACTCTACCTTGCCTATTTTTAGAGTTTTTCCCCTTTATCAGAATTACTTGATAAATTTTGTTCAGAGCATAACTCCAAAACTACTTGAGGGATTTTATTCAAACTTCTTACACTGATGGAGCAAATTTGTAGGTAGTGCATTGTGTAAGAACAATAACTCTACCTTCCGTATTTTTAGAGTTATTCCCCTTTATCAGAATTACTTGATAGATTTTGTCCGGAGCCTAACTCCAAAACTACTTCAGGGATTTTATTCAAATTTCATATACTGACAGAGAACATTGGTAGTTAGTGCAGTGTGCAAGTCCAATAACTCTACCTTGCTTATTTTTAGAGTTATTCCCCTTTATCAGATTTACTTGGTAAATTTTGTTCCTAGCATAACTCGAAAACTACTAGAGGTATTTTATTCAAACTTCATACACTGACAGAGCACATTGGTAGGTATTGCAGTGTGTAAAAACAATTACTATACGTACCTTGCCAATTTTAGGGGTTTTCTTCAAAATGAAACCACTTACTTGAAAACTGTACTCAGCATGACCATAACTATATGGCATTTTAAGGATTTCCTCTCCAGGTAAATTATATAAAAGTACAACCTTCAAGTAACTTATTTCCGGCGGGGGGATTGACCATGTGTAACATGGCTCTTGTCCATATTTTTACTAATGGTTATTTTTAAATACCATCTATTAAAAGCCAGAAGGGGTCATCGGCAACAGAAAAAAGGCTGATGACCGCTTTAGCCTTTCAGTAGACGGATTATGTTTTTGATCATTGCATTGGACACATTTTTTGTAGTTATGTGTCAGCATTGTTGACAAACTTATGCCTCTAAGGCCTCGAATGAAGTACAATATGAATCGTTATCATAACTCTTTAGTTCGATACGTATGCATTTTATTTCATGCGTGACTAGTGTAGATCTCGATTATTTCGCACACCTGTAATGTCTGATCGTCCTTAAGACCTTCACTGTTTTCATTTTGGTTAGAAATAATAAATATGTTAGAATGCGAACAGTGTAGATCCTGATCAGATGGGACAACTGTGCCCGCTGATCAAATTCTTCACTGTTTAATTTTCAATAAAGGTGTATAGATCTATCAAGTAAAGGGTTAATAACAGTATAGCTTTAATTAGATATGAACTAAAAAGATATATTAAACTGTTTGTTTAATGATTTATTACGTTATTTCTGACCAGAAAGCAAACAGTGTAGATCCTGATTACATGGCATGTGTGTTCTGCCAGGATCTGCAATAAAATGTTGCATATATAGAGGAAAGGGTTAATTCAAACATGGTTTATTTGATTTTACAAAGGTATATTTAATTTATGAATATTTACACCTTTATTTCCACTGCTTCAATATCCTTTACCGGACGAGTGAAGGTCAATCTTCGATGAACACCGTTAGCCTTATCACCGCGCAATTGTACAGGAATGCCCTGGTGACGTCGTGGAATCCCCGCTATTTTTATAATTGTTGCTAATTTTAGATAGCTCTTCCTGGAGTGTTGCTATTTTTAGATTCATTTGAGTGTTTCAACCAGGTTCTAAGGTAAAACACGCATGCTGCTTTATCCAGAGACAATAAAATAGTGACTCTATTTTGTCGTAGTATGATTATTTTGATTTGAGTAAATAGGCGGACCAGTCCAAATGCCAAACCCGGGGTAAGAATTGTTTTAAACAACATTTCGAAATTAGTAAAAAGTATATATTTTATATTAAATTTAGAAACAAAATGATAAAATGAGGTGTAAATATAAGTAATAAATTTCGTGTTTGATAAGTTCACCGAGTCTTGAACGTCATTAGGGCTGGTTAAAGCACGCGTGGAGTCCTTCGGACTCCACACACTTTAACCAGCCCTAATGACGTTCAAGACTCGGTGAACTTATCAAACACGAAATTTATTACTTAAATGAGAAGCATAGGATTATTGACTGGTTATTCAAATGTGACTGACTTTACAGTTGTTCAAGGTAACTTCGATTTTTTAAATTTTATTTGTGAAATAAATCTTTGTGCAATACCAAGAAATCATTAAATTTGAATGGCTTTATAGGAATTTCAAGTTTTACTTATGATAAAATTTGAAACAATTACTATGTTGCCACCATTCTGTCAATTTCAAGTTACCTGGTTTCCATTTTGTTGATTTTTTTTTCAATTTTCAAAGGTTGAG
The DNA here is from genome assembly GCA_038501625.1 of Corbicula japonica. NCBI lineage: Eukaryota > Metazoa > Mollusca > Bivalvia > Venerida > Cyrenidae > Corbicula > Corbicula japonica. The sequence goes on along the minus strand of JAZAYU010000732.1, from coordinate 28,356 downwards.
AAAACAAACGCCAGAGTTTGTCTTAAAAGAAAACATAGGAAACTTTTCATAAATTCAGCAGACAGCGAGTTACCCAAAATTGCAAGAATGTACTAGTGCTATTTCGCGATACAGAATAGTTTCAATACATCAATGCAAATGGTAATTTGCAGCCAGTATACATAATAATATATGAATACAGAATTTTATATCTAATGCTTCCAAACTATCAATTATGTTCACCATATCCATACACTGTAATATAAAATAAAACATTACAACAGAATGAAATTAGTTTTTGTTATATTCATTTGCTATAATCCTGACATTAAAAACGTTAAGAAGATACTAACAGAATGTTAATGAGCAGCCATTGTTCTCTGTAGTTTCAGTTTTCGGTTGTCGATTCCGAGAGAGGCAGTGCCTTAGTTCATATTAAGAGTAAATATGCATTCGTGCAACTGAGAGACTAAATGTAAATTTCGATTTCTTTGATAAAGCGTTTCGTTAAAAACGATTATTTCTATTCGCATTATGAAACGTTATATTTCTCCTGTGCATCCGATTTTTGAGTTTGAATTTTCAAATTTTCTTAACATTTCTTCAATCCACAATTGTCACAAGGGAAAACATACGTATCATGTTCTCTAGTTATGCTTTAAAACAAGACTGGTGGAATATCGCATTGCAAACAAGAATGGGAGAAAAGCAAACGTGAAATAAATATGGTCCATACGGTTTTATTATCTCCCTTTGTTGATTTTAATGAGAACAGGAAGTTTAATGAATGAGAAAATTCCTATGGAAAAAAAGCAAGTAAACAAGCCATTCTTTTCGGAGATAAAAAAATTTCAAACTAAAGGTTTGCTAGATTTTCTTTTTTTTTCATTTATCTAACTTTATAAATGATCATATATTCGTTAAAATACTAACATGTAATTTATGGCATTATATAGTTTTTTTTGTTGTTTTTTTCTATTTGAAAAAATATTTCACATAAAGATTTCAGGCGGAAAATCCGCACGGCTAATACAGAAAGTAAATTAAACAAATATGTGAACACAAAAGTAGAACACTTCATAAGTAAAAAGACATCATTAGAAACAATGTCATCATCATCATCATCATTATCATCATTATCATCATCATTATCATCATCATTATCATCATCATTGTCATCATCATCACTAACAAAAACAACAACAAAGTAAATTTAGTGGTCAAAAACTCCTTCAGTCAACAAAATGATCGTCAACAAGTCAAATGCTTAAGAAGTTTTAAGAAATAAACGGCGATAGTTATAGTCAAGTGGTTTCTTTATGAAGATGATATTTTCAACACAAGTTTGATGGCTAATATCATGCATAGTTGCTGTTCCGCGACCCTTCTTATTATTACCAGTATTTATTGCATGGGTGTAGAACTCTAAGCATTCTGACCACGCAGAATTCAATTATCCCAAGCTATGTTGAAGCGTAACTTATTTTACCCGCAATGGCCTTTTCCTGGCCTTATTGCTAGGAAACTAAAGCGTTACGATACCTTTTCTATTTTGTTATTCACTTTATTTGAACTTCAACATTAACATATCGAGAATTAAAACACTGTCACCTTACCGATTTTTTAATTTTTTTTACAAATTTATTAAAATCGCGTCTGCTAAAACACGTTTTTATATTGTAGCCGGTACGCGCATATGAAACAAATTATGCAACGCGGGACGTCAAACCCTATCAACCTCACTGGGGGCTAACGCGTGTGACGACAAGTGATGCGCAACGACAGTGTGTGTACGTTGCACATCGAAAAATTGTTTACATTACGACGACATTTATCACGTGCTTGTTTCATTTTTGTGTATTTTGGACTAATTTTACTTCCAATGGAGATCCAATAATGATGGTAAATGTTATTTAATATAAACTGACACCTCTTGTTGTTATTCATAGTTCTTTAGTTTAGATAATGTCATGAAACTAGTTTATTTTTAAGTTTCCTGTACAAAGTCATCTACATATTAACTTCACAAAGATAATACTAATGACATGTATAAAATTCTAATTTTGTGTATAAATGATGTGATATGATAATTATACGCTTATTGCTTCTGTGTTTCTGATTAAAAACCACCAGTAAGGCTGTCTATCAGCATCAGATGGTGTGTGCGTGTTGCACAGAGACTGTGTATGATGTTCAACGAAGTAGAATTTTATGTGTGTGTTAATCAACGAAATCATTTTATAGTTTTCAGGGAATAGACAATGCTGTATGTCGATACTTCTGTGTTTCATTTGGCGGTGAAACATGATGAGTCAAGTCAAAGTGCAGTGGTTCACCCAGAGGAATATTTGTTTTACATCTATGAGACAGTCTCTTCGTCAAAAATAAGATATAAAGAAAGAACATTTATAGTACCTGGTCGTGATGTGACGACAAAAATCAATGCTCTATGATTTGGTGAATTAACTGGGAACATCAGCGTTAGTGGAAAGCAATGATGATATATGTGCAAATATAAGATACACGTTTACCTAAAGATTCATGTTTAAACTTTAATTAATAAAATCTAAAGACCCTATCACATTATACTACGTTTCCACTGCGTTGGCACGGCAATGTTTAATTTTCAAGACTACGGCCGTGAGATCGTAAGAAAATTTTTAGTGAAGATGGAGATCTCAGACGTCCACACAACGACCAAGGCGTTGCTACGGAGCTCCCATTGTGTTCTATCTCGTTCCTAAAGATTTATTGTTGGCGATTGTCTGTGCTCTCGTGGCGCTTGCACTGCGTGCACTGCACATTCACGGCGCTCACACTGCGCTGAAGACGTTCGTTTGCTATTCATATAAAACGAAGTGAATAGACACATCTTCATCAATTATTTGTTTGTTCTCGAACAGTTGAATCTATGCTTTTGGGCCCTTCGTCGTCGTCCCAGATTGATATGCACAAATTATTTGCTGGACTTGTATATCGGCAAGCAGTAGCCAGGCTTGGTGCCATAGTGAAATGAGTGTTTATTTGCAAATCGTATAAATGTATATAATTGTGTTCGTCTTTTTCATGCAAACGACGATGAAAACGGTAGAAGCGCACTAAAGCATGTAGTCGTTGTAAGAACGCAATAAAATAAATAACACTCTATATAAACGCCGTGGACGCGCCGTATAGTCGCAGTGACGTCTCTGAGATTGTCATAAAATCTCCGTACAAGCGCCACTTACAACCACAGCATTCGCCGGTAGAGCTCCTGTGTCGTTGAAGTAGATATTACTGCGTTGCTAGGGCGACCTTACGGCGATCCCACTGCGCTCTTTTCAGAACACCTAGCGACCGCATTTGTTTTGTGCATGCTCAAACGTCTGTCGGCGTTCTACTAGCGATACCACTGCGTTGCTGCGGCAGTGTTACGTACTGCACGGACCTCGGCGTTCTTGAACCCCATAGGATCGTCGTGAGAACGCTGCCATAGTGTGGCGGGTTTATCTGTATAAACTGCACTGTTATATTTTAAAAAGGTTGTACATTGAACTTTTTGTACTACGCATTATCATTGCTAAATACTTAAAAAGAAATAAAGTTTTTTCATGAGCCAATCTTGTAGCCGTGGGTCAGTATTCAGAAAAAAAGAGAAACGTTGACGTTATAAAAAGAACTTCAATATCTTTATCTGCTACAAACAGCATTTTCCACACTCGGTCAGGACTTTGCTGTCGCATTATGTTATTATTTTAGTCCTGCAAAAAATTATGTACATTCATTTAAGTAGGTGTTATGTGGAGTATAGGTCATTTCTATATTTAATGCACTTAAAATAACTTTCTGCTCAAGCCGGCGCCGAAGGGTATACGAAGTGTAGCATTTTGAATCAACACTGATGTACAACATGTATGCAACAGAAGTTTCGAACATTCCTTTTAATGTATAATTCCTTTCATTTTTTTTCCTGATGAACTTACATGCTTTTAAACTTTAAAGCTATGTGTTTGTACTGTCTATTATCAGAAAGAAAAGTATAGGTAGTTTATTAATTAACAGTGATCTGACACCTTGAAACCGGTGCCCCTTTTCTATTCAATTATATGTTAACATATGTCATGTTATAAGCAGAGCCTATTTTCATATTTAGAGCCTTCATTATATATAGACATAAATTTGCTTTATGATTTACTTAACATGTCCCTTTCAGGCCATATAAGCCATCCTATGGCCCACAAAGCAAAAAGTGGAGACTACTTTGTGTCAGCGATTAACTGACTTTCTCGAATAAAAACACCCGGTGATGTATTTATTAATTACCAGTACGCATATTAATATCAAATGTTATAATCACCGCATCTTCGCTTTCACGTTTCCAAACAAACCGAAAACAGTCTTCAATGATTAACGCACACACTGTCGGATAGAAACGCACACACTTTTGTTGATTTCGTATAGACACGTACACTTTATTTTACTTTTACCGAGGCATAGAAATACTTTAATTAGCATTAATTAAAAAATGATAAGTAATGTTTTGGTTCTTGAAACTAATGCTAATGACCACTTAAATAAGAAATTAAACAAATAATGCAATTGAATAATATTTTATATGTAATATTAATACATTTATGTTATATTTGGCAAAAACATCGCAATATCAGATGAAATTAATCATTGACAAGCATTAAATGTTTTGGAAAACGTAAACTACATTACACACCTTGATTTCTGTTCGATGTTTGAGTCACCTCTATGTCATGTTTTCTATGTTAATTTTATTCATACAGAAACAATTCAGGTGTAAGTCTTACTAGCAAGACGTTTATAGAAAAAAATTCTGTTGAGAAACATACACTTGCTGTCGATGCGCAACACTTTTCCGTTACACGCGTTAGCCCCCAGTGAACCTGCCTTATTTCAAAATGGTCTGACAACTTATATATTTTACCGTCAAAGGTATCGAGCCACCTTAAAACAAATGTGTAAACAGTTTGACATGTACTCTGTTTACCACATTCTGACCCTCAGAGTTTCACAACTATGTCGGATAAATTCAGAAGGTAGTAGACATCAGCAAGCGGTTATAAGTCATTACATGCCATTTTAGTGTAGTTACGTAGGATCAATTAAAGCATCTGCAGATGTAAACGATTTCCATGTTATATCACATAAGGCATTGAGATGTCTGTCTTTTATTTACTTGAACTCGGATATCTCCTCAGGAAGGCTGAAACAGGCATCAGCGCTGTACTGTGCTGAAGATCTAAAGAGATATTCTCGCTGCTCTGAAATTGCAGTCGTCCCAAACAACTCTATTATCGTTATGTTCTCGCTGGCAAGATATAAAATGTTCAGGGGAATTTGGTAGACTCTGTTACGAGAATGAACATAATGCGATAACACATAATATGGCTTTCTGTGTTAAATATTTGCCTTGTGAGGTTAACTGTATTCCTGATGAGTTGAAATATGAGATGTTCAGGTACGCAGAAGAGGATCGTCAATACAGAGGTAGGGGTGATGACTTTAAGGACTGGGCCTTAGTGGACTCCAGCGCCGTACCTCCACTTCTTGCAGTACAAGGTCTACAGCCAGCTTCACAGGCCAGCTAATCAACAACAAGCTCTTGATAATCTGATTAGGACAATAGACACTGAACCAAACCTTGGCCATAAAGACACCGCCATGAATCTGCTAGGGCAGTGCATGGAACAGGGTAAAAGACATGAAAAGGCTTTTTGCTGTTATATGATTTCGTTGAATGTGAGGCCAAGAAACAATGTGGCAAAATTGCACGTGTGCAGGTTGTTAGCCCGACTGCTTCAACATTGATAAAAGTGCTAGTTCAATAAAATTGTTCTTGGTTGCCCAACAACTTGTTCCCACAATCGCATTGACCACTTATAAATCGTTTCCACAAATCACGTTGATGGAATAAGATGTTTCTACCTGTCATATCGGCTGACAAATTAGTTGAAAACGGTTTTAAGGTTTTCATGATAAAATTTATCAAGAATTGAAAAGATACTGCATTTTAACAGAACAGATGCATTCAGTTGACAAGAATTTGTTTTTTTACTTTACAAATATGTCGACTGTTAGCAAACGGTCAAAATGCAGGTTAATGTTCTATAATTTTTGATAATTTTAAGTTGGTATCAATATTTTATGCAATTCTACCAGTATTGTTCAAGTTATAAGAAAGAAAAAGCTAATCAACATAAATAATTATTTTATGAAAATTCTAAATTTTTTCTGAATCAACAAATGATAACTAATTAACAGTTTGATTTCAGTAATATATAAAATCCACATTAACTGCTATATTTAAGTCATTTTGAAATATCGTTAATCATAACTGTTCAGGTTAACAATTTTTGATAACCTTACGTCATGTTTGTAGATTGTCATGTCCAGATTACATTGTTTTAAAAGGTTGTTTGATAAAGTATTGAATATTAGAGGTTATCTACTTGAAGCAAATGATTTGCGGAAGTTTTACGGTGTTTACATTTAAAGCTTAACAGCGAAGTCATAGTCATTGTCAGGTGACAGTCTATTGAACGGTGCACATCTCAAAATTTGACAAAACTATTCAGTTTTTTGTTTAACTTAATGTTATACATTTATGTAGTGTTCTTACACAGTCAACGTACGAGAAGGCGTAATGTTACTAAAATTTACTCGCAACAAGTCCTAAACTTTAATAACGGACTTGTCAAAAATGTTGGCAAATATTTTCCCAGTCATACATAGACATTATTTTGAAGTACAATGAATATTAACCACATCAGTGACATTAAAGTATTACACCCTGAACCGTGAATAGCCAGGTTTAAATAAAAAGAAACGACTTTAAATTTGCCAGTCTTAACCAAATCTGTCCGTCCCAGCACCACCAGAGAACATGCTCTCCATCAGTCTTGTTCTTTTTTAATTAGCGTGACAGAGTTGTAAAGCCTACTGATGGAATAATCATTCACTAAAAGTATGGTTAAAAAATAAATCAAGTAGTACAACTTGCTTCAACTGAACCAAAGATATCCACCTTAAATCTTAGAGTAGGTGGTCTTCCAAATAACCTCATAGGCTCTTTTTCTATCAAAGTATTGACTATAGTATGTCAAAGGGTAAGAAAGATGTGCAGCCAGATCCAGGGACTCGAACCCAAACCCCACTAATTGGAAATTCATTCTTGAACTCCAGAGTGAACTTTACAAAAAATGAAATATGCATATCAGGAATGGCCACATCCAGCATACACAGTCTCCCCACACAGCCAAAAAGTAGAGAGGAAAAGAGAGCATGGTATTACAAAAATCAGTTTCAAACTGGACGCCACAAACAAATAACGGAAGTGAGAACCGGAGGGGTTACCGCCTTGGAACGGTCAGTGGCAAAACAAATTGCCACTGGGGGTTTAAACCAGGTTCTAGGGTGCACCAACCTCACACTTGCCCCAACAGGTTCTCGTATCACAAAACAAGTACAAATTGTCTTGGTGAAATAACTCCAACCCACCCATCAGCTCAACAATGTTGCATGCAAAAGCATACAAACATATAAACATAAGAATTTAATAGCATTGCAAAGCCAAAGGGCGGGTACTCAATGATCTTACAGAGACCAGAGCACCTGGAGTAAAATCAGCAAGAACACGATGACAGGGATAAAAGAAACAAATCGAGCTTCTAGGTTCTTTTTAGAAAATATTTCCCCAAAAACTTTCATAATCTCTTAAACCCCTGCCACCGTCGTGCAACCAAAGAGGTAAGCATAATGATCAACTGTAGATGGGTTAATAACCAGGCCTGCAGAGCGCTGTAAAATATCATGTTGGTAACCTTTCTTTTTAAATTTACAGATGGTTTTTACGAATAACCGGGAGAAATTAACATCGCCTTTTATCTTCTTAAGTTTATAAATTAAATCTCCATAAAAAACTGACTGTGAAATACCTTGTTGCAATAGTGATTTTAAACTGCACCTGTATTTATGAATTAGATCAATTTTGAGAGTCGTAAAACACACAAACAATGCTGTCACTGTTCCTTTTTGTGCGCCGATTGTCACAAGGTTAGAAGAGGTGTCACATGTTGGGACTCGAACCCGGGCCCCATTCTATTACATTTCCAGACCTGTGCTCTCCCGACCGTCATGAAGTCAAATATACAAATTTGAGCCCGTTTTCTAAACGTTCTCATTTGGTATGTTATAAACGTTTGGGTACCAACGAGAAAAAAACAGTGAAAATAAAAATGATAATCCACTGTTTGAAAACAGTGAAATACCACTTTTATATCACCGGGAAAATTCTACAGTTCACTGAAAACCATAAAATAAATAGTGGATTTTGTCTTATTAAGATTTTTAGAGAAAATGAAAGGCGATACTTATTGTCAGCGTGTTCTCTTATTTTCAACACAAGTTTGACAGTTACTACTAATAAGCTGAGTAGCTGTTCCGTGGATCGTATCTATCATTATCATTACTGATTACATGGCAGTATAGACAGGAAGATAAAACTTAAAAGGACATAATTATTTGATTTTTTTGCCAGAATGTTCCAGCCACCTGAACACAGTCGTAATCTGTCATTAAGGCTGTCCCAGGTTCTTGATGAGATAGGTGTCAATGAGGACCTGGTGATGAGGAGAAGAAGAGCATGGATGTTAGTAGAGACCAATAATAACATTGATATACGGTTAGGCGACGAAGAAGCATCATTTTTTCATTTTGGCAGTCAAAGTGAAGGTTCGACAACACTAGGCCTTAACTCGGACATAGATACCCTTTTAAGAAACGGTACAATTCAAGTAATATCAGACTGGTCAGAATGGGAGCCTAACAGGATACAGTATCTGATGGTACAAGATGATACTGTATCCCCTGGCTACTGTTTGCTACAAGCAGTGAGATCTGATGCTCCACTTCCTGGGCAACATATTGATGATGAACACTGCAACAGAGACAGCAGCGGTAGAGTACTTCTTAAACATTCAGTGTGTTTAAGACAGATACAGTATGGAGGTATTAGACATGGTCCAGCTGCAGCTATAGCTGCACCACCTGGAGGAAATGATGTTGATAGGGTTCAAGCACTGCATTGCTCAACATGGCCTAAAGAAGCCGATACCTGGTTACAACAGCAGAATGCCAGTGGTTGGCCAACAGAAGATATGAAGCGATATTCAGCAGAACAAGGGTGCTTTCTTGTACCAGTTGATAGTAAAACTGGCGTTTACCAGGACCATGAATGGAGAATCTCTACCTCGTTGGCTAAAAGATGTTTAATGTGGAGTCTCAGTATAACACAGTTGAGATGTTACATTCTGTTGAAGATGATTATCAAAACATTTCTCAAACCTAAATGCGGAGAAGCTGTATCTAGTTTTACGTGCAAAAATATTTTATTCGTCATTATAGCAGAATCCAGAAACAGCTTTCAATGGAATGAAGATGGTTTGCTGACGTTGTTAAATCAGTGTCTACAAGCTTTGCTAAATTGCATATTAACAGAGAACTGTCCTCATTTCATCATACCCCAAATTAACCTACTTGCTGGTAAATTGACTACAGAAGTCAAACATCAGCTTACAGAAGCCATGTGCAAGCTGACTGAGAACATAGAAAAATCATTGCTGGCCATACGAATAGATGATATTGGTAAACGTCTAACTATTAAATCTGGCGTTATATCTGGAGTTTACGTTATGCCTGAAAGTGACATTGCTGTCACTGTAGCAGCACATAACATATTCTATATAGCTTCCTTTTTACATCGTACAATCGCGTTGGGTTTAAAAGTAGTGTGTGAAAAAGTTGATTCTGTTTACCAAATTCTTATTCTTAGAGTTTCTGAACTATGTCAGATAAGTTCAGCAGGCAGTCGACTGGAGCAAGCGGCAATACGTCTTTACACGCCATTTATTAGTACTTACATAGGATCAATTAGCGCGTCCGTAGATTTAGACAATTTTAGAGTTGTATCTATTGAGGCATTGAGATGGTTCTCCTTCGGCTTGAACTCGGATATCTCCACAGGGAGGTTGAAATTTGCATCAGTACTGTACTGTGCTGGGGATTTAAAAAGGTGTGAATCATTTCTGGCTGCTCTAAAATTGAAGCTGTCACAATCAACTGTGGTTTCCGTTTGTAGTTGCCATGATCAAGAAAATACATGGACAAAGGAATTTACAAAACTCTGTTATGAAAAGAATGAAGATGTAATAAGACATAACATGGCTTATTGTGTAAAATTGTTGCCTTGTGAGATTAATTGTATTCCTGATGAGCTAAAGTATGAGATGTTCAGATCAACAGAAGAGGACCGGCCATACAGAGGTTCTCCCGACTTCTGGATGGACTGGGCCGTGGTGGACGCCCTGCCGTACCTTCACTACTTGCTATTCAAGGTCTACAGTCAGCTTCACAGGCCAGCAGATCAACAAGAAGCTCTACTTAATCTAATCAGGACAATAGACACTGAACCAAGCCGGTCATAGAGAGACAGCCCTAAATCTGCTAGGACAGTGTATGGAACAAAAGAACAGACACGAAGAAGCTTTACGTTATTATATAATTTCATTGAATGTGAGGGCAAGAAATAATGTGGCGAAATGGCATGTGTGTCGGTTGTTAGCTCGACTATTTCAACATTAATAAATATTGTTCAAGTTAATAAAAACGTGTATTTGACTGCTGTTTAGCGATAAACTTTTCAAAACTTTTAAAGATACCGTTTCTTATCAAAATAGATATTGCTTGATAACATAAGCAAATACATTCAATTAAAATAAGAAGAAATCAGAAATAAGCATGAATGAGGAGAGTGTAGTTCAATTTGTCTACTATAGGAAAATAATTCAATATGAAAATAATTTATAAAATAAAATCATTTGACTTAGATACATTGTAGTTTAATAGAAATAACAATTAAAGGATAAACAGTGGCTGTTATAATTGGGCGGTCTGATTCCAATTGATTTTAAAATGATATTGCTTCGAACTGGGAGCGAACCCGCACCGTCACGGCGACAGCGCCTAGAACTGTAATTCCGACAGCGCAACCGATTGCGCTAACCGGGACAAACCCTAAAATGGTAAAAGCTGAAGATCATTATGACAAATCTTTGTTTTGTATGATACACGATTGTAGTAGAAAAAAAATCAAAATTTCAAAAACTGCCCAATTGACTTGCTTTTCACAATTAATGTGTGTATCATGTGACTAACAACTAACCGATAACGATAAGATGGAGTGGGAAACTTACAGCATGTAGAGACCTTAAGTGTTTAAGGTTTGGGATAATAAGGGCTAAATTTCCATGTGATTCTAGATGTTACTATGTACACAGACCTGTTTATCAAAACTACCAGAACACGCAAAGACTACCGGATGACTTAATGTGTCATATCTATGTTGTAACTTCAACCGTTTGACTTTAGAGTCTCAGGTTGTCAACTATCAACGGCAGATGTTACTGTTTCACTGGCAGTGGTCACTGAAGTGTGAAAAAGCAATAAATTATGGCTTATGATTTGCCATATTTAAAGCATTTTTAAGTGAAGTGAAATTATTAAACTCGGAAGCACATCGAAAGTTTATTAAAAATAAAAAAACTACAATTTTATATATTGTCTCTTAAATTTTAATACCATTTTATTGTTACATTTTTGCCATGTTGACGAATGACTATTTTTTTCACGTCTGCCAATGTAAAAATGCAAACATTTATACTTATGCCTAATAAAACGTTCGATCTTAATCTTTGTTGTTAATTGTGTGGTCTTAAATATTTCGATAAATATAATAAAACACGTTGGTTTAACACATTTTAATATAATACTTGTATGACAAAAAGTGAGGGACTTCGGGTCTTTGATTCAGTAATTACAATTATGCAAATAAATTTGAGAAAGAATAATTCATTTACAACTTTTTTTAAGGGAGTTAATTTAAAATTACGTTTTTCATGACAATTTTCTAACAAACTTCACAATAACAAGACCCGGGCTGCCTCAAACCTGAACGATTTCATACCATATGTTGTTGTTCGGACTTTTGGGACTAAAATTTTATTACTGTTCCTAAGAGTATAGGTTGATTGTTTGAATTCAACAAGATCGTGTAGATAAGGGGAGATAAACGATAAAGGCATTTATATGTTTCTATTGCTCTGGTTCTAAGTCTAGCAAGATGCAATGTGGGCATGTTTACTTTTTCTAGTAAATCTTCCTTGGTTGAATTAAAATCATTAAAAACAATTCTTAGTGCACGGTGTTGGAGTTTCTCTAACTTTTCAGTATTCTGTTTACTACAAAAATGCCATATAATAGGACAAAAGCTAAAGTTTGACCTGAAAAAAGATTTATATACCAACAGATTACATTCTACAGATAAAAATTTACTAATTCTTAAAAGTACATTTAACTGACCAGCAGCTTTTTTGCATAACCGGGTAATCTGTTCATCAAAATTCAATAAAAAAGGTGAAATATGCATATCAGGAATCGCCACATTCAGAAAAAACAGCCTCTCTACACAGTCAAGAAGAAGAGAGGGAGAGAGCATGGTTAATAAAATGATCAGTTTCAAAAGAGACACCACTAACAATTAACAAAAATGAGAACCCGAGGGGTTACCGCCTTGGAAAGTCTAAATCTACACCTAAGAGTTTAACCTGATCTTCTCATGTAATATTTACATCTTCTATGTTAAAATATTTCAGTTGATTATGGACTGAAACTTAAATGGATTGGCTGGCATTTAATTTATTTTAAACCAATTAATGAGAGTTTTGTTTTCTTGTTCTAGGGTGGATTTTAAAACACAAATATCAGGATGGTTAAAAGAAAGGGTGTTATCATCTGCGTAGTTATAAAGAGTAGATTTTTCAATAAAGTAAAACTATCGTTTGTAAAAATGTTAAAGATAAAATAGATCCTAAAATAGATCCCTGTGGGACGCCTTTGATAGTTTCAGTCCATGAGCTATGTACTTTACCTATTTTCACCCTTTGTTTTCTGTAAGTTAAATAATTATGTACAAGTGAAACAGAATTGTCTGATAAGCCATATGCTTTGAGTTTAAGAGCGATGGACACATGCACCAATCTCCTGTGGGGTCCACATACTACGAGCAATAATGTTAAAATTTTGTGGTCTGAATTATTTCCCATTATTAAAACACATCGGGCGTTTCAGCATTACAAACTTTAACAAATGTTCAGCCAGTAAAAACTTTTATCTATCATTTTGAGGAGATTTTGTCTAAATGTTTCACAATGTGAGAAATTCCAAATTTTAATGATATCCAATCCAGTGATGCACTCTATCTTGGTTTACTTTTGTTTCTTTTTCTGTTCCTGTTATTTTTGTTTTTCCTCCGGGTTTTCCTGCCTGATTTTCTTCTTCCCTTCCGGTTTTCAGAGTGTCGTCGAAGACATCTTTCCCTTGCTTTCACATTCTTTTTTCTGGCACATCCTACAAACATCTAAATACATGATTGCATTCATACCAAGAACAAAATATGATTGTAATAGATGCATAAAGGTCTAAGCAAATGTGATTTTTTCCCCACTCTTAGTTCTAAGGTAGTCGCTAAATACTTAAACATTTAGGAATAATGTCAAATATCGGAGGATTAAATATAAAAAAGTTTTGGCATTGCATTTCAAATATACTGTTAAAGTATTATTTTCGCTATTAAAGTAATTTAAATTTAAGTTAAAGCAATTATATAACTTAGTTTAGTTTAAATATATTTTATTTGCCATTCTTTTTTTACATGCATAAACACATAAGCAATAATTAGAACAGCAAAAAGGGTTGGGCATGAAGTTCTTTCAACATTTTCGTGTGCCCTTCCCTTAAAATTAAATAACTAGTTAAGTAAATTGAATACAACAAATAACTTTGCTGAATTAAATGCGATTATAACCCCTTGGAAATTCTAAATGCGGGTCAAGTGACTCAAAGTTGTCAAAGCTTATTGAAAACTCTGGAAATATCCCAAACAATGCAGCTTCTTCCACACAGCAAACAAGTAGCAGTTGGGGGAAATTAAGAACAGAAATAAATTATACTTTTATCATCAAAAATAAGACCCCATTAACGATAAAAAATATGGGAACCCACCAAGTAACTACCTTAGAAACTGTCAGTAGCAAATCATACTGTTTGGTATTGGGGAATGTAAATAGAGCACAGTTGACAAGGTGCATTCAAACGGTTGACGCCAATCATTGAAATGACCACAGAGTTTAGAGGCCGACATTGCTGTTTCTGTATTTTGCTTTAAAATAAACACTATAAAGTCAATGATTGTAATAAAATCACCTTAGGGTTATGAGAAAATGACAGATAACGTTCCTTCCAAATATATATGACATGCTCTAAATCAGGTTTTAGGTTGAACCAATCTCATACTTCTTTTGTCAGATTCAGAATAAACACGCACGAGTTGCCTTGGTAAATTATCTCCAACCCATTCAAGTACTCTACATTGCTCCATACAATCGTAAACAGACAGCGAATATAATATGAATTGATGCAATAGACAGACAATCAAACAAGCAAACAGCCTACCACAACAAGACTGAATGATATATGGCATATGGAATACGATATGAATTGATGCTATATACAGACAATTAAACAAGCAAACAGCCTACCACAAGAAGACAGAAGGATATATGACATACGGAATACGATATGAATTGATGCTATATACAGACAATCAAACAAGCAAACAGCCTACCACAAAAAGACTGAAGGATATATGACATACGGAATACGATATGAATTGATGCAATATACAGACAATCAAACAAGCAAACAGCCTACCACAAGAAGACTGAAGGATATATGACATACGGAATACGATATGAATTGATGCTATATACAGACAATCAAACAAGCAAACAGCCTACCACAACAAGACTGAATGATATATGGCAGTTAGGTATTTAGACATACAGAAAGTAAATCAACAGAGAGGCAGACAGGCATACAGAGGGGAACAGTTAAACAACATACGTTTCGGAAGTTCTGTCAATGTCGGCGGTATTGTTGCTGCTTCAGGTGCCGTCTGCAAAGATTTTAAATAAGGTTCTAGCCCAAGAAACGGGTCGTCTGCTAAAAAAGGTTCCACTGTTTCGATGTTTCCGTCTCGGATGAAGTCTGCGCATGCGTTATCAGTTTCTGGATCATCTTTATTTGTGACTGCAACAGAAGCAAAACAATTATGTCAGTGGTGATATGTGATATATATTGCTCATACATGCGAAAATTTTAATTTTGCAAATTTACTGTACAGCAATCCATGTAAAACAAAGCTTCTTCATTTGTATCACCATCTCGAACATTTTAATGCATATTTAAATCAGGGGTATAGCCAGAGCCATTTTGCTCTTCGGGCAAATACTAAGGGTTCATGAAGCAAGTCCGTTTACTGGAAAAAGTTGAAAGGGTGCGTTTTAACGTACCGTACATCAAGAGTCGACCAAAAACCAATTTTAGTGTAGATTATTTTCAGTTACAGGCAGGATTTAGACAACAGTGTGCAGGCCCGAGTAATTTAGTCTAGCAGAAGATACAATGCTTTTTGTAGTTAATTAGTAGAGAAAATAAAAGACCAACTTACATTTGAAACAGAGAAAAAATCCTTTGCCACTGTTAGATTCCATTCCGACGCTAAAGTTGAAATAGGCAGTTAGAAATGTGTAATCATCAAAAACTATGTTCTGTCTTCCATTGATGAAGTAGGAGACCCCAGGCACTTCATTTTGTCGGAGAGTCCCCACAGTAAGCGTGTCACCCTCACTGAGGTCAAAGTCTTGAACGCTGACTACCAGTTTTTGATTAATAGGAAATGGCAATTTGACTACGCATGTCCGGAAGTTATTTCGGTAATCCCACGGATATAAGTCATGACTACGGATTAATCCGGACATGCCATGGACTGTAGAGATATGTTTGTTGTTGGCGGAATCGCTTGTGCAGATGTCGATAAGAGCGGGTGATCTGTTTTCCTCTGTTACATGAAAGAATAAATTGCATCTGTTATATGGTCAAACCTGCCACAACTTGACAAATGTTGAACTTCCAGAACACATGAAACATCCAAGATTATGCATTTATTACATCTATGAAAGGCTAGTTAGGTGTTTTTGTACCGGACAATATTTTTATATTCTATGGCAGGCCATTTGCCTAAAACCTTCAATTTTTAACAATACCATGTGTAAAATCAACTGTGAAAGAAGTTTTGTAATAATAGAAAAAGTATCGGTATAATAAAACTTACTATTATGTTTATTACTTGTAGATTCGAAGCACTTGTAACTGACGACCATAAACTCTGGTGCGGCACCAATTATGCTGCATCCATCTCCCGGCGTGATAATGGCGTCACAAGGCCAGTTGATGACGCAATTACTCATCCAATAACAATTCAAGTAATCCACCAATATACTTGCAGTTTTGCCGTAACATCTTTGACCTAAATAAAAAGTATATAGTTACTTCTATTTGATCGTTACAATATTAACGAGTTCTTTCTGATATAAAATTAAGTAGTCCCTTACTTTACCGTAATTATATCAGTATAATTCCTGATTATGTTAAATTATGGTACTTCCAAATCAATTAAAATAATAATAAATAAATATTTTGTTTGCAACATAGTTGTTAAATGATAAATTTCGAAAGAATAAAAAATAAAGTTACTTTTAGTGCAAATCGTATAAGAATGACCGACTTTTATGACCGACTGGCCTTTTTGGAAAGCTAAAACTTGTTTTGTATTTCTTTGCACACACAAATTGGCAAAAATGACCAAAACGTATCCGGCTTTGTGACTATTTGTTTATGTTAAATGTCAAAATCTTGGCCTCTAAACTTAAAATACAAAACTCATTATATTAAATCATTTCAATGTGTTTTTATGTTTTTCGTCATCATAATTATGAATTAGAAAAACATTTAACCATTTTTTCAAGACACGTGTATTAATTCACGCATTAAGTTAGGTTCGTTTGTTCCTTTACTGACGAAACATTACGGCTTCACAAAAAGGATAATGAAAATAGGATTAAAACTAGATCCCATTCTTAAAAATATGAGAGTCATTCACTCAGAAAAAAACAATAATCTACAGTTGGCCCCTCAAGTCCGGAATGTAAAACCTGTTAATATTAGTGACATTAAAACGATTTTCACAAAACGTTACAAAGGGATTAAGGCTGTCACGCGTTAAAAATCGGTGGATATTTTCTTCCGGGTTGTACTTCTTCGTTTTGCTATACTGCTATATTATAGTATATATCATTTCATTTCGCTTGAGTTTACTGTTCGCTTATTTCGCTCTAGAGAAAGTGCGTGGATGCAAATCTCTACAAAATTAAACCATATAAGATCTAGAGTTTGTAGTATAAGAATAAGATAACTGGGCTACTGCGCGAAAATTCGTCCCCGCGATACTAAATAATATCGCGCATATTAATAACGCGGGGATAGGAAATTGTGTTCACTGGAAATGGGCCAATTAATTGTTTGGTATCATCATATCACAGTTGTGCGCGGGTTTAAATTTCGCTAATTTTTACACTGGGTAAATTATTACCAAAGCGAAATAACACTATACGTTATAGTATGTTAAAATAAAAAAATGCAAGTACGCAAAATTACGCCCCGGTGAATATATCATTAGTGGTTTTTCGCAAAAATTTGACCTCGCGAAAAAGATTGATACCACAGTAATTCAAGTTACCTTTAGGGGTGTTACAGGTGCCATTACCCAGAAGCACGGCTACATCAACGATCGTCCCAAAGCTTCCACAGTTCAGTTTGACCGTCTTTCGAGAATGACTCTTATCAACGCATACTTCGGTAATCTTTTGTGTCGCTGTTAAGTTGTTTAACAAAATAGTACAAGCTGAAACGATAAATAATACAGTCAAACCTGTAGACTGGTACCCCGTTGGAATATTGAAAAATCACGGAATAGATAGAGACCGCGTTACCAGTCTATCAAAACCTGCGGAACAAAAACGTTCTGATATGATATGACACAAAGGGGCATGTTCACAAAGGGTCAAAAATGGCCAAAATATGCTTGTTCTATTTGTGTGTTTGATAATTATAAACCATATCTCATCAAAAATGAACATACTTAAGTGTTGGTCTCATTACGTTCACCAAATATGTGCTAAACATAAACGGTGATTTCGCAACTAAACTTTCTTAACTTTTAAAAAATCGATGATCAGATTTATATCAGAAAGTTTTCAAACATTTTAAAAATGAAAAAAACAACAAGCTTGGTTTCCTTCGAAATTTGTATTACCTCTGAGATTTCAATTATATATTCGTTCAGCGAACAGTTGTTTAAGGTTGAAGTATATTCATTTAGTTTATATATCGGTTAATCCGGTTAATAAATGAAACACATTATATAGACTTTTAACCAAATGAGCCACATTCGTGAAAATAATAAAGGTTTTATTAGATTTATTAACTGAGTTACTTGTTAAAGATTTTGATATTTATTTTTAGAGCTTGTCATGAAATATTTTCTGCCTGTTTGTCGAAATTTCATCCTTGCAAATTAAAACGAACTGAGGAAAAGGCGGTAGATATAGACGTTCACGCCCCTCGGTTATTGACCAGTAATTAATATTAAAAAACTTACCTATAATGTGTAGTGAAAGAAAATGTCGCATATCTACGCGTATAATAATTCATCCAGTTTGGCAAAATATTTATATTTATTCAATAAATATTTATTTATTTAATATTTTAAGAAATATTTAATATTAATAAATGTATATGCCTGAGCATGGGTCAGGTATATTCTTAGCATGTCCCTGATATAATTTGAAGGCACTGTTTCTAGGTCGGATGTAAGCTTGGTTTTTATTTAAGCAAGTTAGTAGGTATATCTGTAACCTAGATGTTAAAAAAAAAAACAATAAAAGTTAGTAATATTTACCATGATTTCCTGATTTTTATTGGCTTTGACTTACCAATTTTCCTGTTACATACACGAAGGAATTAAAGAACTTGTAATCTCAATACCCATTGGTTTTGTTAACAAATAACTGTAATTCCGATAGGTCGATTTGAACAACGAAGGAATGACTCTTAATACCTTTAAAACAGGAAGTAAAATACCCGATACGATTCAACCTATACTTTATTACGTTTATACTTGAAATTTTTGTTCCGGCTTTTGAAATATCACGGGTTCAAATTAATTTATAATTTAAAATACTTTTTTGTTTATCAATTGACTCACCAAATCATTACGATGATTTAAACTGTATAAGCACTTTATTTCGAGTTGGGTAAAGGTTCCGCAAACATTGCAAATGGCGAAAAGTGGCTAAATTTTCAAAATTGAATTTTGGGGGAAATACTTATTGCCATCTAGATTTTAGTAAGTTTTCCTTGAATTTCTTGAAAACCCTAACATTATTTTGACAAATTGGCACTAAACATTGTAGACCAGCATATACTTATTTCAGGTATGAGTTGCTTTGGTATATTGTCCATGGATTTCAGAGTTCTCATGCAAACGGTTTTTCTTTTGTTTTAGTATGTGCCTGGTAATTAGAACATGAATTAGACTTAATTGAGCATGCAAACATTAACTACATCCTTAGCTAAATGCATCTCGTTACTAAAATCTAGGTGGCAATAAGTATTTCCCCAAAAATTCAATTTTGAAAATTTAGTCCGCCAGTTTGTGTATCCTCTTTTAAGTTTAAGCCACAAACAAAACGATCGAGATGCATTTTGCTATTAAGGCCTGACTAGATATGCCCTATCATGATCGATCGATTGTAAATTATATATATATTTAATAAAAAATAATAAAAAGCAAAATAATTTTCGTATGTTTCATAAGCCTAAATTATTATAGATTCTACTTGGTTTCTTGTGTTCCTGAAATGAGCTCTAATTGTTCTAATCTAATAAACGGGATTATTTTGCATAATAAATAATTTCATTTTTTTCTTGCATTCTCCATGTGTGATTATCGATTTACACCAAAACATTTTTTTGGTCCAAATACTTAAAATTTTAAAGAAATTGTGTCAAGAGTACAGAATTAAACCCATAGCGTCCACTTTTAATATGCGAGTCAGCATAGGGCGCTAGATAGAATGTTGTCCAGTCTAACTGCTTTACTGAACTAAACTATGGCTGTTGTAAAAATGTTTTCTAGTAGCATTGTATATTTATGAAGAGGGTCTGGGGATCCCTTCTTAAGTGCAGTTAAAGAAGCAAAGCTTCAGGGGTTTTTTTCCTTATATAACAGACGCCGAAATACGGCGTCGTCCCCGGGCAAAATAGGTTACTTTTTTCCCCTTTCCAAGATGAAAATTTCCCCACTTTAATTGAATTTCCCCATCAAAAACAGACAAAATGTGTGAAAAAGGCAATTTCAATACAAAAACAATCCATTTTGGAGCTCAGAAACTTTACTGGTGTAAATGAACTGTTAAAATCGTGTCATTCTTTATTTTGTTTCAACTGTAAAAATTTTGATGAGCAAATTTTTAACATTACACCGGTATTGTCCGTACCAGACCCGTACCAGACCGGACCAAATTCAAAATAACACTATAGTGATGATAGACTCTTGCACAGCAAAGTCTTGACTCTTTGCATACCAGTCTAGTCAGTTAGATGGTCTGGTCTGGTGCAGACTTTACCGGTGAAAAGTTAAAAACTTGCAAGGCATTTTTACAGGTGTAAACAAAATTAAGAATCCACTGAAACCAAAAAACCAATAGTTCTTTGGCAATCACTGGCATTGGCAATAACTGGCATTAGAATCGACAATGACACTGTTAGGTAAATTGTTAGGCCATTTGACAGGCAATGTCATTACTAGTAAAACATGTTGGCAAGATTTAAAAACAGGATTTTTAACATTACCCATCATGGAAATGTCACTTTAAATATATTATGAAGAACAAAAGTTTTGTTTGCTTGTTTTAATGTGTATAATTGTTACATATGTATTTCCCTAAGATTTGATAAGAGATTAATCATTTTTCCCCAAAACTGGAAAACACGCGCGAATTTTCCCCTCTTGACAGGCTAGGGCCGCATCCCCAGTCCCTAAAAAACCCCTGAGCTTCTTGTTGGGAAACGAAGAGCGAAGCTAATGTTTGCTGTATACAGAATGTTGGAAACCAAAATATTCTTAATTTCAACAACAACCACCACCACATCTTGGGTTTTCAATGAATGTTAGCACACAAAATTGATGAAAGCCAAATTTAATTTCTGTTGCTGAAGGAAAAGTATTCGAGCTAGGATTCTTAAATTACCCTGTAGTTTTACGGTTATCAATATAATGGCCCCTTACTTATTTCTACACAACAGTGCGGTGATTTCACTGAACCTTAAAACCATCCTCAATCAATCTTTAAAGTTTCTTTTGTGTGGCGGCCGTAAAACGTCACCCCGTGCTTACATTTAATACTGTTATCTGTTCATTACTCAGAATACTGTTATCTGTTCATTACTCAGAATACTGTTATCTGTTCATTACTCAGAATACTGTTATCTGTTCATTACTCAGGGATTACATTTGACTTTTATTTTCCACACCCCTCCTTACTCACTCCTTCATTCAAATATACCACATTGAATGTCAGTTCACCTACTTTCTTTTATGTTTAATTTGAGTTATTCTTGTGTACTTATCAGGAACCTGAATCGGTCCTTTTAATGTACTCGAGTAATCTTTTTACAGTCTCGTGTTAACTTTTGGATCAGTGATAAAGCACGCTTTTATTTATGATAATTGTTCTGTATGTTATTCATAGAAAATGTTCAATAGCGCGCAAACATATAAATACGTTTTGACGTCACTTGAGAAATTTCAATGTAACTTAAAGTCGCTTTTCAAAAAAAGATATTCTTTGTGCAAGATGGCTATACCACGTGGTTTGTGACGTCATTTTTCGGTATAACGGCAGAAAAAGCCCATCGATTCAGTCTTTGGTGGAAATGGTGAACTAACATAATGCTTACAAGTTTTTGAAGATTTGAAACGATGGTTTTTTTCATGGTTTACAAATTGACCAAAAGAGACACCGCAAACAAATCTTTAAAATTAGAACAAGCAAACAATTTGCCGATGGGGGAATAAACCAGGTTCTAGAGTCCACCGACTTCACACTTGCCCCAACAGGTTCTCATATTAACAAATAATTAACAAGTTTTCTTGGTCAATTGACTCCAACCCACCCATCAACTGAACAATGTTGCATGCAAAAAGACACAAACCTATAAAACTTAAAACGCTTATAGCATTGCGAAGTAAAAGGGCGGGTATTCAATGATCTGACCAGAGCATTTGAAGTAAAATCAACAAGATAACTGGGATTACAGAAACATATCGAGCTTCTATGATTTTTTACAAGATTTACCTATAAACCTTCATGGACTCTTAAATCCCTGCCACTGCCATGTAACCAAAGAGATAAGCATAACGAACAACTGTAGATCGGTTAATCCCTAGGTAGGCATAAAACTGTAGAATATCATGTAGGTAACTTTTCTTGAATTTACTCTGTAGAAAAGTCACGTGTCAAAATATTTATCTCCGAAGGGGCTCCTTAAAATGGAAAAAACATAAAGAACAAAAAATTATCAAGTTTGCTCATTTCCTATAGATCAAACAAAACGTTTTCTTTGTCAAACATCAAGTTAGGTCACTTCAAAATTTAAATTATCTTAATGGATATAGTCTACAAATTACATTGCGTTCACTCTTTTATTATTTATTTATATATAAGCAAACACAAAACAACACTTCCCACACATCATGATAGCATGCTTTTTGACAAGTTTCATCTAGCACTAACATAGCTTTGAGCACATATTCCAAGTCATCTCAATGACGAAACAGTCGAGCTAACAACCTGCACACATGCCATTTTGCCACATTATTTCTTGTCCTCACATTCACTGAAATCATAAAACAACGTAAAGCTTCTCCATGTCTATTCTCCTGTTCCATACACTGCCCTAGAAGATTCAGGGCCGTCTCTCTGTGACCAAGGTTTCGTTCTGTGTATATCGTCTTGATCAGATTATCAAGAGTTTGTTGTTGATCTGCTGGTCTTTGAAGTTGGCTGTAGACCTTGTACTGCAAGAAGTGGAGGTACGGTAGGGGGGCCTACCACGACCCAGTCCATCCAGAAATCAGTTTTGTCTTTAAAAGGCCGGTCCGCTTCTGTAGATCTAAACATTTCATATTTCAGCTCGTCACGAATACAGTTCTCCTCACAAGGCAAAAATTTTACACAGAGAGCCATGTTATATTTAATCACATCTTCACTCTTCGCATAACAAAGCCGTTGAAAGTCTTTGGAAACAAATTTTTGTTGTTCATAGCAATAACACCCGTAAAATACAGTTGTTTGTGACAGCTGCCATTTCAGAGAAGTCAAAAGTGTTTCACATCTACCAAGATCCCCAGCACAGAACAGTGCTGATGCCAGTTTCAGCCTCCCATACGAGATGTCCGAGTTCAAGCCAAAGGAGAACCATCTTAATGCTTCACGAGATATAACCTGAGAATCGTGAAAATCTGCAGATGCTCTTATTGATCCTATGTGAGAACAGAAAAATGGTGTATAAAGACTACATGCTGCTCGCTCCAGTCTACTTCCCTCTGAATTCACCTGACACAGTTTATATACTATGAAAGTAAGACTTTGGTCTGAATATATAATTTCGCAAACTTTTTTAAAAGTAGTTCTGATTTGTAAAGATAAATAATTAGCAATAAAGTTCATGTTTCTTTCTACCACAGTGATAGCAATAGCATTTCCAGTTTTAAATAAACTCCAGATATACCGCCTGATTTTACAGTAAGACGATTACCAAGTTCATCTATATTTATGGCCAGCAGTGAATGTTCTATGTTCACAGTCAGCTTGCACATGACTTCTGTAAGCTGATGTTTGACTTCTGCAGACAGTTTACCAGCAAGAAGGTTATTTTGAGGTATAAGGGAATGTGGACAGTGTTCTGTTAATATACAGTGTAGCAAAGGTTGCAAACAAAGATGTAAATGTCTTATCAAGCTACCTTCATTCCATTCCCTCCCAGCTCTGGAATCAGCTATACTCTGGAATAAAATATTCTTGCACATGAAACTGGATATAGCTTCTCCAACCTTAGGTTTGAGAAATTTTTTGATGATCATCTTCATTAGAATGTAACATCCCAACTGAGTTATATTTAGATTCCACATTAAACATCTCTCAACAAAAGAGGTAGATATTGTCCATTCCAGATCCTTGTACACACCTGTCTTACTGGCAACTGGCATAACAAAACATCCTTGTTCTGCTGAATATCGCTTCATATCTTCTGTTGGCCATCCACTAGGATTCTGCTGTTGTAACCAGGCTTCAGCTTCTTTAGGCCAAGTTGAACAATGCAGTGCACGAACACCATCAACATTAGGTCCGGCACGTACCGCATACCGTTCCGTACTCCGTACTTCAGGATCTGTAGCAAGTCGATAGACGACGTCACTGATAACGTCCAGACGGGCTGGACTACATCAACATCAACTCCTCCACGTTCCGCTACATGATTAACTAGAGCTGGACCATGTCGTATATTTCCATCTTGTATATGTCCTAAGCATATTGACTGTCTAAGCAGAACTCTACTACTCTGATCTCTGGTGTAATGTTCATTCTCGATATGTTGTTCAGGAAGTGGAGAATCAGATCTCACTGCTTGTAGCAAACAGTAACCAGGAGACACTGTTTCATCTTGTACAATCAGATACTGTATCCTGTTAGGCTGCCATTCTGACCAGTCTGCTATAACTCTAACGTGATCACATAAAAGCGAATCAGTGTCCGAGTTGAGGCCTAATGTTGTTGATCCCTCTGTCTGACTGCCAAAACAAAACAATGATGTTTCGATATCATGTATCTGTAAATAAGTGTTATGTATTGTCTCTACTAACATACATGCCCTCCTATTCTTCATCACCAGGTCCTCACTGACGCCTATCTCATCAAGAACCTGGGACAACCTTACTGACAGATTACGACTGTGTTCTGGTGGCTGAAACATTCTGGTAAAACAGAAAAAAAATGGAAAAAAAGATGTACAAAATATGTATATTTATTATCATGCTTACATTTTACTGTCATTACTGATGAAATTACAGACATGGGATATACAATCAAACCTGTGTTAAAACTAACCTCCTGAATAACTTAGGATTATTAGTGCTCTTGTTGTATATAGTTATATATATGTATAATTATATGTCTATAAAAGTTGTCTTCTTATTAGTGTTTAATTTTTAAGTTTTTGTGTCAAAGTTTTATCTTCAAAATAAAAATGACACAGAAATCTATGAAGTTAGCAAGTCAAATATATTAAACACTAATATATATAACTTTTAGGATACTCCAGTTGTCAGTGCATCGTTCAAAAAGAAACATTCAACACGAATTGTGCAGTTTTATTGAATTTCATCTTGCCTTAGAATTTGATATTTTCTCTTTTATATATGACAATGCAACGATTACTTAATTAAGCTATTAAGTTACCCCAGGCCTTCTTTAAAAGAAAATAGAAAAAATACACAAAAAGAAAAATAAAGAAAAATAAACTACCAAACCTTAGATAGGTGTTTCCAGATTTTAAACAATGATTTGTTCATTTTGTTTTCTTTAATTGGAATGTTTTCTCTTTTTAAACTTCCTCTTTTCGTGTTAAATGCTCAAATCAATAATGTGCCCAAACTGATGTTTAGAATCCAAATTCTCATTTTTACTTGGGTAATAAACTAAGTGGTATGAAGAGCTTTAATTTTCCAACATTTTTCTCAATGCGATAATCGCTGTTGTCGCATGGGCAATCAGGGTATATCCAGATTGGCCCTCACATCAAGATCTACACGAATCGCTTTAAATTATATAACGCGCTTTGAGAGTCTGGACCCTACCGATCGCGTTTAATTCAATTTGGATCTCCGCTGTATTTGATAATTTTTTAGCAAGAGTGAACCACTTCAGATGCTAATCGAAATGATTAGAAAAACAAAAAAATAAAAATATTGGTGGCACTTTATTGGAAGCTTTGAAGTTTTGACTGGTTAAAATGCCTGGAAATCTTTTTCACAAGGAATGTTTTTTAAATGAATAATACAGTTTAACTTGAAACTAAAAATAGTATCTTAAAATTCTAATTTTTAATGATTTTTTTTAAATTTTCAATAGGCCAGAGAAAATAAACTATTAGATTCTCATCCGGATTTTGATATTTTTTTCTTTTATATATGACAATGCAACGAAGACTTAATTAAGCCATTAAGTTACCACAGGCCTTCTTTAAAAGAAAATAGAAAAATTACACAAAAAGAAACATAAAGAAAAATAAACTACCAAACCTTAGATAGGTGTTTCCGCAATTTAAACAATGATTTGTTCATTTTGTTTTCTTTAATTGGAATGTTTTCTCTTTTTAAACTTCCTCTTTTCGTGTTAAATGCTTAAATGGAGATATAAAATATTGATTTGTTAAGATAACATGCCTACAAACACAGCCTTCGTTTTGAATTTTAAACCTTGACTAAGATTATTTATTGTGTATTTTGATTATTATTGTAAGTGGTTGTTGAGATAAGGAGCACATTTAAATATAATTTTTTTCTTACATAAAACTGAAGTTATAAAAGTTAAGGTAATTCGAAAGAAACTTTCATTTGTATGGTGAATAGAGCACATCGTGGTAAATCAGGTTTATCTATTTTAGCGAAACTGTGATCAAGTTTTAAAATTTAGCATTACGCAGCAGATTCCCAAAATGAAACTCTTAAAGATTGCTCACTTAACTTGGTAGGCATTCGAAATGGTAAACCAGAACAT
This sequence comes from Corbicula japonica, assembly GCA_038501625.1. Lineage (NCBI taxonomy): Eukaryota > Metazoa > Mollusca > Bivalvia > Venerida > Cyrenidae > Corbicula > Corbicula japonica. The sequence continues at coordinate 1,456 of JAZAYU010000732.1, read as the reverse complement.
TCCTGAATTAAGTGAACCAAGTGAAATGTTCCGGCTTAAAATTTACGTCAATTTTGATAGCTTTTCTACTAAATATAAACGATTTTGTCATAACAAACCGGATGTTGGAATGTGGTTTGGGGGAGAGAGAGAGAGAGAGAGAGAGAGAGAGAGAGAGAGAGAGAGAGAGAGAGATGAACCAGGAGAACGTGATTGAGACAGACAGACAGAAAGTCAGACAGAACTGGATCTGCACTGTTCAGCCATAAATTTTAGCCATATCCCATTGAATAGAGAGTTAACTTGACCAAGTTATTTTTGGATGGTTTCTATAAATACTGTTTCTTTATTTTATGTTATTTCTTTGCTTTTTTCGCTATGATATTATTTCAGATAATCAATATGTTTTTATATTGAAAATAGCATGCAAGAATGAAGTAACTTCATAAAAGTATGGTGGCTGATTTATGCCATTTCGTTTTTCCGTTATTTCGCCGCGAAATAACGCCAAGCGAAAAGATAAAATCACGAAAAAACGCCACGCGAAAAGACGAAATAACGAAAAGAAGCCATGCGAAAAGACGAAATAAAGAATGAACGCCACGCGAAATAACGAAAAGACGCTATTTTTGCGCGAAATAACTAAACGTCGCCGTGCAAAAAACGCCAATTTAACTGTACAAAATTGCGTTCTTTCTAGCTTCGCATGGCGTTGTTTCGTTCTTTCGCTTGACGTCTTTTCGTTATTTTGAATGGCGTCCTTTCGCTCGGCGTTTTGAATTTTATGTACACTGGAGAACATAGCAAGCTTCTGGTTGCTTGAAAAACACTTTACTCCATGGTTTTTATCCCTTGTGCCAAAAGTGTAGATCTAGATCTATTGGCACATCTTGGCTCTACATTGGTTCCTTTTAGGGTCATTAGAATATTTTGACCAGAAAGGGAAAAGTGAAGATCCAGATCTGATGATACAGATGTTCTTCGCATCTTAACAAAATTACAACTTAGTTGAGAGAAAATAATAGATATTGAAAGTGCTTTTGAAAAGTATTGGACAACTATAATGTCAAAACATATCACTGGAGACACCTTTTCTTGTAGGACGCTCTAAATGGTTATACAGTCATGTACTTGCATGTTAAAACTTGTTTTTGACGCATTGATTTCGCATTAACTTTTGAGTATATAAAAGTATTTATTAATAACATGATTTGTGTATCATTTGTTGTGATTTTGTCCGAAATTTAGCATTAAACTCTCAGGCAAATGATTAATTAGATTTATTTGAAAACAATATGTTACATGAGTATTAAAATATTGAAAACAATCTAACATTCAAACCTTTACTCCATATATACAGGTTTTTAGTGTGTGCAAACAGTGTAGATTCAGATGGTCAGGAATAACAAAATAGATCTTAACTGGCTAAGGTCCTGATCAGATGGCACATGTGTGCTGATCTGGATCTACAGTGTTC